>JAEIFL010000284.1:0-235243 GCA_018901835.1 Scaptomyza graminum | reverse complement strand
CAATTTATTGTGATAAGTGAAAGTGAAGAACCGTTCGACCGATTTTGTGCTAACTTCACACAAACCAGCTACTAAATAGTCCGAACAAAGCCTAAACATTTGGTTTGGATAGCTGAGCCCGTTCTTGAGTGAAAAAAAAAGGGCATTGATTTTTATATATCTAGATACCGAATGTAAAGAGTATATTGGGTTTGTGCAATGTCCGTCATGGTGTCTGTCCGTCTGTATGTTCCCAACTTTTTTCCACACCCTTCAAGCTAGAGTCTTGAAACTTTGCAAATGTCTTTATCTATGAAAGGGACAGATCAAGTTCTCAGATTGGGTCTTGACGATAACTGGGGGGCTGGCAAATCGATAAATTCGATAAATCCACCTGTTGCGCACACCCTTGGAGTTAGAGCTAATTGGTAGGAAGATAGCTACTGGCATCCCCGAAAAAATTGCATCAAAAAAGCCCACCCGCTGTTTTAAATCAGAAACGCCTATATCTTCCTCAGTTTTCGAGCTGCAGCCACCAAATTTTGCGCCAGATAGGTGATGACTATCCCAAAAAAACGGCATCAAAACTTTGGATGCCACGCCCACCCATACCGCCCTTGCCCACCCCAACTTTTCGTTAATAACGGGAATGCGTGTATCTTTCATGGTGTTGGAGCTAGAGTGTCCAAATTTGGTAGAAAGATTACTGGTGGCGACCCCGAAAGATATTAGGGAGCCAGGCCCACCATACCACCCAACCCCACTTCCCCAACCTTTTACAAACTTTGAGCTAGAGTCATCAAATTTGTCAGGAAGATTGAAATTGACATTCCATAAAGATCTGAATCGAAAATTTGGATGCCACCCCCACCCATAACGCTCCCAGCCCCCCATCAACCACCTTTAACAAACTTTGAGCTAGAGCTACCAAATTTGGAAGAAAGATAGCTGCTGGCGTCCCCTTCTTCCCATCTTCCCTTTGCAATCAAGCCTCTTTTTACCGGTTTTAATACAGGTTACGAGTATATCGCAGTATATCGGTTGCGTCTGACTGCAACGTTTCCACTTGTTTTTTTTTTTTTTAATATTTTGGAGTGTTTTTTGCATAGTTTTTTGTATACAAAAAGTGTAGCTTGAAAGTCCCGCCAGTTACTCGTGAAATGGTCTCAAAATACGATTTTTTTCGTTCCCGTTCAGTTATGTCTCCAAAGCGGAAAGCAATTGGACGATCGAGCACAGAAGAAAAGAGCATTACGACGAGCATCGAGCATTAAGGGTGGAAAATCTTCGAGTATGTGCTACAGAGTTCCGTTCGTCAGAATGAAGACTGTAATCATTATTACTGTCATAATGGAACACACCAAGATTCTAATCAGCGTGCAGTGTTGGTCTTGATCGAGTGGTGCTTATTCGATCATTTTTCAGCCTTCTTTCTCGGTGTTCAGTTGTCAATGAACGACCTTTCCGATCGTAATGTGCAACGAGAAAAACTTCGATTTTGACGATCTGGGGAAATATGTTCAGACAAATCTTCCGTAGTTGGTTCCAAAACAACAAAATGCGTATGACAGAACTATCAATCGTGCAATCCCGGAACAAAGCGGAGGAGTGTTTTTCACGGATGCGCCCGGTGTTACTGGCAAGAATTTTCATCTTTCACTCATTTTGGCAACCAGACGATAATAAAATTTAGGTTGCACTTGCCATTGCATCATCTGACATTGCGGCAACACTTTTGGATGGTGGCCGAATTTGCAAAACACTGAGGCACCAACATGAAACATCAGTAAAAACTCTGGAATGGGCAAAGTACTCCAAACGTGTCAAATAATCAAAGGGGACCGTGATACAAAGAATACCGATAACGCATTGCGCATAAATGCGTGACGTCACATGTGCCCAGTTGGGATTTGAATTGCATATTGCATACAGTGAATTTGATCAAGTTACGAGTGAATTAATTGATTGATTATGCGTTGTGCAGTTTTTGGATGCAACAATAACAATGTTAAGAACAATTTTTGTAGTTTTTACCATTTACGCATTTTCAACCAACTAATTCACTCATAACTTGTTCAAATTCTCTGTATGCAACATGTAATTCAAATCCCAACTGGGTACATGTGACGTAGATGCGCAGAAGGTGAACCCCTGACTGCGCAATCTAAGACCCCATTTACACGGTGAAACATTTCACTGAAACATTTTTTCATTCTGTTTTAAAGTTTCTTCGCAAATCTGGTTGCATTTACACGGTGAAATTGTTTCATGAAACATTTCACTGAAACTTTTTGGTAAATGCAACTCTGATTTAAATTTATGGTCGATAAACATACATCTTTGCCATCGACTGTTTTATTTGTTAAAATCTAATTGATTTGATAGAAGTAACAAGTAAATAATTTAATTTAATTTTATAATTTATAAGCCACAACAATTTATTTACTATTTGCGCTAATATTTGCTTGTGCGATATTTTGAATCGATAACTTTATGATTCACATCAAACACTGTGCAATTCTGTGTTTACATGCAATCGGAATAAGGCAAAGCAAAATGAACAAATGTTTCACTGTTTCAGTAAACGTGAAACTTTACCTGAAACATTTACCCCTCTACACCCTTTGCCTACAAACGAATGTTTCAGTGAAATGTTTCACCGTGTAAAAGGGGTCTTACTTAACATGAAACAAAAAATGATGCAAAACTCACAATACTAACCAGAATTATTAACTTGCCTTGCCAATTTGTTGATTGTTTGCGTTAACTTTAAAAATTGGTAATATTAAGTCAACTGCCAAACTTGCAGCTATGATCGGGTATGCAAGAAAAATTTTTGATCGTTGCAGCTCTCTGCTCCCGGAAAAGTATCGAAAAAGTATCAAATATTCTTATGTCGCTAGACGTGCAAATAGTTTACTTTAGTAAAAAAATCTTATGCATGTAAACTTTAAAAAAAAAAATAGACTAATTTCTTAGTGCAGTAGGAATTTGACTGCAGCACTGACCAGATGTGTCTTCGCAATGTGTTCGTTCACACCTTATCTGAAAACTTTTGGGGTGTTCACTTGTCCTCGTAAAATCGTAAAGCGTAAAATCGTACACTCAAAAATGTAAAAAAAAACAACAAAATACATGAGAAAAAATCTACGACGTTTACGATACCCCTGGGTGTGTCTAAAAAAAACTGTCGTAAAATTGCAAAAACTGTGTAGTTACAGTGCTGTACAATTTTCCAAAGAATCGAGTAAAAATACTTGGTATTGAGCATATTTCGATATTTTGTCATAAAAAAATTTGGTCACATTGTAAGTTACAGCGTGCATCTGGCTACTTAGGTAACAAACGTATGATCCTGTTTCTACTGCACTCTCAGTTGATCTACCTATTTGACCCTAAATGCGCATATATGTCATGATTTAATATTCTGATTCTATTCTTTATAATCTTATCTTATTCATACCTAAAAAGTAACGAATAAAGGTTTTATATAAGAGCTTGTCAAAACAGCTGTTCTACGACGACAATTACAACTGTCAAAGAAAAAAGGGTGCTCATTAGCTCGTGCGTCGTAATATTACGCTTTACGATTTTACGAAGACAAGTGAACACTACCAATGTAAAATTTTTAGATCCAAATAATACCGATTTTGTACATGTCGCAGGTGCTCGCGACTTTTAATGGAAAATGCAGGCGTTTAAAATTGAATGGCAAGTTGTCGAGTATGATTTCTCGCGCACTTAGCAGTAAAGTAAACTTTTTGTATTCAAAAATTTTTTCGATATGCGCTCGACAAACACGGATGGAAAATTTGAAATGAAAAAAAAAAAAAACACTTTCAAAATTTTTTGATTTTTTTTATTATTCCCTAGTAACTGGCTAGACTGAATGTGACCATTTCTACCTTCACTTTCCGTAGCAAGTAGATTTTTTGAATTGCCTACTGCCATATTGAAAAATAATTCAACTCCAAATGAAATGCATCAATGTGCAGCCCTACCTATGCATATTGTGTGTTTACAACTTCTCTGGACTTCCACAAATAATTCAAGACCAAAATTAGCCAAATCGGTTCAGCCGTTTTCGAGTTTTAGCGAGACTTACGAACAGCAATTGATTTTTATACTCGACTAGCGGCTCGGTACGTGCTTCGCTACGTATAAAGTGAAATAATAAAAAAAATTTAATTGGAACATCAAATTCATTTATTCAGACAAAAAAATATTTTAATTGCTAGCTATTTTAAAACTTAATCCAATACATTTTGAAATACAAAATTTTTTGTTTTTCCAATATTTGCTTGTCTGACTCGTGGAATTTTTACTTCATAGAATAATAGAAATAAAAAAAAACACGTATGTTCACAATATGTTTTTTCAAATAAAAAAAAAACATACAGACGTATAAAAAAAATTTGAACTATTCAGGACTCACCGTTTGTAAGAATGCTCTCAACAATAGGGGTTTTCACACGTAAGTTGTTATTCGTTATTCGTTAAATTTGTTAAAGCTTGCCAACTGTGAAGACTCCTTTTTTCAGTTGTTAATCGTTAAAATATTTTCAACACTGCTTATGTCAGTTGTTAATCGTTAAAATATTTTCAACACAGCTGACATTGCCTTTTATTTCATTTCATTTCATTCATTTGCATTTTTTACCGAATAACGAGTAGTTTGTCGGGGCTGCCAGCTCATTAAAGTGTTATTCGTTAAGCCGGCATTCTGTTAAATTTACAAAAACAAAATACATGTAAAACTTTAACGATTAACGAATAACGAATAACAACGTTGCGTGTGAAGACCCCTAATATGTTTAAAAATATAAACACAAAGCTATAAAAAATTTAACATGATGATCCGCCAATTTATTGTGATAAGTGAAAGTGAAGAACCGTTCGACCGATTTTGTGCTAACTTCACACAAACCAGCTACTAAATAGTCCGAACAAAGCCTAAACATTTGGTTTGGATAGCTGAGCCCGTTCTTGAGTGGCATTGATTTTTATATATCTAGATACCGAATGTAAAGAGTATATTGGGTTTGTGCAATGTCCGTCATGGTGTCTGTCCGTCTGTATGTTCCCAACTTTTTTCCACACCCTTCAAGCTAGAGTCTTGAAACTTTGCAAATGTCTTTATCTATGAAAGGGACAGATCAAGTTCTAAGTTTGGGTCTCGACGATAACTGGGGGGCTGGCAAATCGATAAATTCGATAAATCCACCTGTTGCGCACACCCTTGGAGTTAGAGCTAATTGGTAGGAAGATAGCTACTGGCATCCCCAAAAAAATTGCATCAAAAAAGCCCACCCGCTGTTTTAAATCAGAAACGCCTATATCTTCCTCAGTTTTCGAGCTGCAGCCACCAAATTTTGCGCCAGATAGGTGATGACTATCCCAAAAAAACGGCATCAAAACTTTGGATGCCACGCCCACCCATACCGCCCTTGCCCACCCCAACTTTTCGTTAAAAACGGGAATGCGTGTATCTTTCATGGTGTTGGAGCTAGAGTGTCCAAATTTGGTAGAAAGATTACTACTGGCGACCCCGAAAGATATTAGGGAGCCAGGCCCACCATACCACCCAACCCCACTTCCCCAACCTTTTACAAACTTTGAGCTAGAGTCATCAAATTTGTCAGGAAGATTGAAATTGACATTCCATAAAGATCTGAATCGAAAATTTGGATGCCACCCCCACCCATAACGCCCCCAGCCCCCCATCAACCACCTTTAACAAACTTTGAGCTAGAGCTACCAAATTTGGAAGAAAGATAGCTGCTGGCGTCCCCTTCTTCCCATCTTCCCTTTGCAATCAAGCCTCTTTTTACCGGTTTTAATACAGGTTACGAGTATATCGCAGTATATCGGTTGCGTCTGACTGCAACGTTTCCACTTGTTTTTTTTTTTTTTTTTAATATTTTGGAGTGTTTTTTGCATAGTTTTTTGTATACAAAAAGTGTAGCTTGAAAGTCCCGCCAGTTACAGAAGAGAGCCAGTTACACAGAAGAAAAGAGCATTACGACGAGCATCGAGCATTAAGGGTGGAAAATCTTCGAGTATGTGCTACAGAGTTCCGTTCGTCAGAATGAAGACTGTAATCATTATTACTGTCATAATGGAACACACCAAGATTCTAATCAGCGTGCAGTGTTGGTCTTGATCGAGTGGTGCTTATTCGATCATTTTTCAGCCTTCTTTCTCGGTGTTCAGTTGTCAATGAACGACCTTTCCGATCGTAATGTGCAACGAGAAAAACTTCGATTTTGACGATCTGGGGAAATATGTTCAGACAAATCTTCCGTAGTTGGTTCCAAAACAACAAAATGCGTATGACAGAACTATCAATCGTGCAATCCCGGAACAAAGCGGAGGAGTGTTTTTCACGGATGCGCCCGGTGTTACTGGCAAGAATTTTCATCTTTCACTCATTTTGGCAACCAGACGATAATAAAATTTAGGTTGCACTTGCCATTGCATCATCTGACATTGCGGCAACACTTTTGGATGGTGGCCGAATTTGCAAAACACTGAGGCACCAACATGAAACATCAGTAAAAACTCTGGAATGGGCAAAGTACTCCAAACGTGTCAAATAATCAAAGGGGACCATGATACAAAGAATACCGATAACGCATTGCGCATAAATGCGTGACGTCACATGTGCCCAGTTGGGATTTGAATTGCATATTGCATACAGTGAATTTGATCAAGTTACGAGTGAATTAATTGATTGATTATGCGTTGTGCAGTTTTTGGATGCAACAATAACAATGTTAAGAACAATTTTTGTAGTTTTTACCATTTACGCATTTTCAACCAACTAATTCACTCGTAACTTGTTCAAATTCACTGTATGCAACATGCAATTCAAATCCCAACTGGGCACATGTGACGTAGATGCGCAGAAGGTGAACCCCTGACTGCGCAATCTAAGACCCCATTTACACGGTGAAACATTTCACTGAAACATTTTTTCATTCTGTTTTAAAGTTTCTTCGCAAATCTGGTTGCATTTACACGGCGAAATTGTTTCATGAAACATTTCACTGAAACTTTTTGGTAAATGCAACTCTGATTTAAATTTATGGTCGATAAACATACATCTTTGCCATCGACTGTTTTATTTGTTAAAATCTAATTGATTTGATAGAAGTAACAAGTAAATAATTTAATTTAATTTTATAATTTATAAGCCACAACAATTTATTTACTATTTGCGCTAATATTTGCTTGTGCGATATTTTGAATCGATAACTTTATGATTCACATCAAACACTGTGCAATTCTGTGTTTACATGCAATCGGAATAAGGCAAAGCAAAATGAACAAATGTTTCACTGTTTCAGTAAACGTGAAACTTTACCTGAAACATTTACCCCTCTACACCCTTTGCCTACAAACGAATGTTTCAGTGAAATGTTTCACCGTGTAAAAGGGGTCTTACTTAACATGAAACAAATGATGCAAAACTCACAATACTAACCAGAATTATTAACTTGCCTTGCCAATTTGTTGATTGTTTGCGTTAACTTTAAAAATTGGTAATATTAAGTTAACTGCCAAACTTGCAGCTATGATCGGGTATGCAAGAAAAATTTTTGATCGTTGCAGCTCTCTGCTCCCGGAAAAGTATCGAAAAAGTATCAAATATTCTTATGTCGCTAGACGTGCAAATAGTTTACTTTAGTAAAAAATCTTATGCATGTAAACTTTAAAAAAAAAATAGACTTATTTCTTAGTGCAGTAGGAATTTGACTGCAGCACTGACCAGATGTGTCTTCGCAATGTGTTCGTTCACACCTTATCTGAAAACTTTGGGGGTGTTCACTTGTCCTCGTAAAATCGTAAAATCGTAAGGCGTAAAATCGTTAACTCAAAAATGTAAAAAAAAACAACAAAATACATGAGAAAAAATCTATGATGTTTACGATACCCCTGGGTGTGTCTAAAAAAAACTGTCGTAAAATTGCAAAAACTGTGTAGTTACAGTGCTGTAAAATAGTTACAGCGTGCATCTGGCTACTTAGGTAACAAACGTGTGATCCTGTTTCTACTGCACTCTCAGTTGGTCTACCTATTTAACCCTAAATGCGCATATATGTCATGATTTAATATTCTGATTCTATTCTTTATAATCTTATCTTATTCATACCTAAAAAGTAACGAATAAAGGTTTTATATAAGAGCTTGTCAAAACAGCTGTTCTACGACGACAATTACAACTGTCAAAGAAAAAAGGGTGCTCATTAGCTCGTGCGTCGTAATATTACGCTTTATGATTTTACGAAGACAAGTGAACACTACCAATGTAAAATTTTTAGATCCAAATAATACCGATTTTGTACATGTCGCAGGTGCTCGCGACTTTTAATGGAAAATGCAGGCGTTTAAAATTGAATGGCAAGTTGTCGAGTATGATTTCTCGCGCACTTAGCAGTAAAGTAAACTTTTTGTATTCAAAAATTTTTTCGATATGCGCTCGACAAACACGGATGGAAAATTTGAAATGAAAAAAAAAAACCACTTTCAAAATTTTTTGATTTTTTTTTATTATTCCCTAGTAACTGGCTAGACTGAATGTGACCATTTCTACCTTCACTTTCCGTAGCAAGTAGATTTTTTGAATTGCCTACTGCCATATTGAAAAATAATTCAACTCCAAATGAAATGCATCAATGTGCAGCCCTACCTATGCATATTATGTGTTTACAACTTCTCTGGACTTCCACAAATAATTCAAGACCAAAATTAGCCAAATCGGTTCAGCCGTTTTCGAGTTTTAGCGAGACTTACGAACAGCAATTGATTTTTATACTCGACTAGCGGCTCGGTACGTGCTTCGCTACGTATAAAGTGAAATAATAAAAAAAATTAAAT
The DNA here is from genome assembly GCA_018901835.1 of Scaptomyza graminum. Taxonomy (NCBI): domain Eukaryota; kingdom Metazoa; phylum Arthropoda; class Insecta; order Diptera; family Drosophilidae; genus Scaptomyza; species Scaptomyza graminum. Next base: position 226,384 of record JAEIFL010000284.1, on the reverse strand, counting down.
TGGAACATCAAATTCATTTATTCAGACAAAAAAATATTTTAATTGCTAGCTATTTTAAAACTTAATCCAATACATTTTGAAATACAAAATTTTTTGTTTTTCCAATATTTGCTTGTCTGACTCGTGAAATTTTTACTTCATAGAATAATAGAAATAAAAAAAAACACTTATGTTCACAATATGTTTTTTCAAATAAAAAAAAAACATACAGACGTATAAAAAAAATTTGAACTATTCAGGACTCACCGTTTGTAAGAATGCTCTCAACAATAGGGGTTTTCACACGTAAGTTGTTATTCGTTATTCGTTAAATTTGTTAAAGCTTGCCAACTGTGAAGACTCCTTTTTTCAGTTGTTAATCGTTAAAATATTTTCAACACTGCTTATGTCAGTTGTTAATCGTTAAAATATTTTCAACACAGCTGACATTGCCTTTTATTTCATTTCATTTCATTCATTTGCATTTTTTACCGAATAACGAGTAGTTTGTCGGGGCTGCCAGCTCATTAAAGTGTTATTCGTTAAGCCGGCATTCTGTTAAATTTACAAAAACAAAATACATGTAAAACTTTAACGATTAACGAATAACGAATAACAACGTTGCGTGTGAAGACCCCTAATATGTTTAAAAATATAAACACAAAGCTATAAAAAAGTTAACATGATGATCCGCCAATTTATTGTGATAAGTGAAAGTGAAGAACCGTTCGACCGATTTTGTGCTAACTTCACACAAACCAGCTACTAAATAGTCCGAACAGCCTAAACATTTGGTTTGGATAGCTGAGCCCGTTCTTGAGTGGCATTGATTTTTATATATCTAGATACCGAATGTAAAGAGTATATTGGGTTTGTGCAATGTCCGTCATGGTGTCTGTCCGTCTGTATGTTCCCAACTTTTTTCCACACCCTTCAAGCTAGAGTCTTGAAACTTTGCAAATGTCTTTATCTATGAAAGAGACAGATCAAGTTCTAAGATTGGGTCTCTACGATAACTGGGGGGCTGGCAAATCGATAAATTCGATAAATCCACCTGTTGCGCACACCCTTGGAGTTAGAGCTAATTGGTAGGAAGATAGCTACTGGCATCCCCAAAAAAATTGCATCAAAAAAGCCCACCCGCTGTTTTAAATCAGAAACGCCTATATCTTCCTCAGTTTTCGAGCTGCAGCCACCAAATTTTGCGCCAGATAGGTGATGACTATCCCAAAAAAACTGCATCAAAACTTTGGATGCCACGCCCACCCATACCGCCCTTGCCCACCCCAACTTTTCGTTAAAAACGGGAATGCGTGTATCTTTCATGGTGTTGGAGCTAGAGTGTCCAAATTTGGTAGAAAGATTACTGGTGGCGACCCCGAAAGATATTAGGGAGCCAGGCCCACCATACCACCCAACCCCACTTCCCCAACCTTTTACAAACTTTGAGCTAGAGTCATCAAATTTGTCAGAAAGATTGCAATTGACATTCCATAAAGATCTGAATCGAAAATTTGGATGCCACCCCCACCCATAACGCCCCCAGCCTAGAGCTAGAGCTACCAAATTTGGAAGAAAGATAGCTGCTGGCGTCCCCTTCTTCCCATCTTCCCTTTGCAATCAAGCCTCTTTTTACCGGTTTTAATACAGGTTACGAGTATATCGCAGTATATCGGTTGCGTCCGACTGCAACGTTTCCACTTGTTTTTTTTTTTTTTTTAATATTTTGGAGTGTTTTTCGCATAGTTTTTTGTATACAAAAAGTGTAGCTTGAAAGTCCCGCCAGTTACTCGTGAAATGGTCTCAAAATACGATTTTTTTTCGTTCCCGTTCAGTTATGTCTCCAAAGCGGAAAGCAATTGGACGATCGAGCACAGAAGAAAAGAGCATTACGACGAGCATCGAGCATTAAGGGTGGAAAATCTTCGAGTATGTGCTACAGAGTTCCGTTCGTCAGAATGAAGACTGTAATCATTATTACTGTCATAATGGAACACACCAAGATTCTAATCAGCGTGCAGTGTTGGTCTTGATCGAGTGGTGCTTATTCGATCATTTTTCAGCCTTCTTTCTCGGTGCCCTTAAATTGTTATTTCCTATGCCTAAAATTATGCAATGGCAATTATGTTGGCTAGCGCCACCTGTCGGGAAAGCGGCTCATTAAGTTGCTCGCTCACCACCACCAAAAATGCAACTCTTGCATTTTTTTTCTCTCGAAGCTGAAATAGGTCGGCAAGATCGAACCATATCCCGGATGCTGGCTTGGTTCGGCGAGAAGTCACGTTTTTGATCTGGTGGTGTTCAGACGTGGGTCGGAAAAACTCCTGAGTGGCGCACTTTGCCAAACGAAAAATTTCTAACCTCGCCGCGGAGAAAAATTTGAAAAATGTTAAAAAACAGTCGATTAAATATGTTCTGACAAATAAACAACAAACAATTAGTTCGCTGCCCCGCTTAATCCCTGGTGCCAAAGGTGAAGAAAAAATTCAGCACTCCGAGACCACCAAAACCACGCGGAGTCCTGCAACATAACCTACCCGTCCACAGCAGCCCCAGCAGAGAACCATTGAAGATTTTTATTCTGCTGTACCCCAAAACTGCAAGAACAATTTAACAAAAAAAGCTATCCTACAAATATAGAGTGTTTAACTTTGGCTACGAACCATTATTAACATTATTAAAATAACATAAACGGCGCCTAAAACTAAAAAGACCAAGAAAAAAAAAACCCGAGTTAATTATTATTAAAAATAATAGGTTATTTAACAGCTCATCTCGCTGCAACAAACATTTTCAAAAAAACCACCCACCACAAGAAACGTGAAATAAAAAAAAAAAAAAACAAAAAAGAAACGGACCACGATAGTTATAATCAATGTTATTCACATTGCAAAAAAAAAAATCATATAAAAAAAAAAAAATTTAGACAACCAGACAAACGTATGAATAAAATTCTTAAAATTAAAAATAAATTAAGTTAATTAATTATTCCAATTTTAATGAACATGTGTTAAATTATCTATTAATCAAAGTTCAAGTCAAGTTCAATCGATACAAAATTGAAGTCGAGAAAAAAAAATATCTTCTTGGTACAACTAAACCAAATAGAGTTGAAACAAACAGAAATAATAAAGAAAAAAAAAAACAAAGAACAAATTATTATTGATAAAACATCATACCCCATTTAACTTAACTCCCCCTAGCTTTAAAGAGTATAAAACAAAACATATGATGCAGCTCACGGCAAAAGATCTTTTGGACGTCGAGGAAAAGAAAAGTAAGTGCATCAATTAAAAACGATAATTAATCCTTCCTATTATTATTTATCCAATTAGCAAGTGATTAAGTGATATGGTGATCGTGAAAAAAAAAAAAAAAATTAAATAAATATTTTTGGTTAAAGTAAAACGTGCAATGCCGCTCTCTTAAAATCAGAACTAAGAGAAGACAAAAAAAAGAGCTTTCAAGCCTGCGGTTTGCCTAATGATTTTGAGATTTAAAGAATAAGCTTAAAAGTATGCACCAAATCACCTAATCACCTGCGAGGCTATGCAATATAAAAATGAAGTAAATTAATTGTTGCAGCCTCAACAGCACATACCCAAAACCCTATGCATATATATACGCATCTATTAAATTAAATATTTGTTTATTTAAAGAAAAAAAAAAAAATTTAAATAAAAATAAATTCAAATAAAAATAAAATATAGTAAAGAAAAATAAATAAAAATATTATTCAATAATTTATTAAATTAAATAATTGACTAGTATCGTTTAAATCATGCTTTGAAATACACAAAAAAAAAATTTTATTATTTCTAGTATGTATCAAAATAAACAAAACAAAAAAAAATAATTACTTAATTACATATTTACACTTTATTAGTATTTACATATATATTATAATATTAGTATTTGACCATTTTATCGCGAAATTGAACGGAATTGAATTTTGAATAAAAGATATTGAAAAAAAAAAATATATATAAAATTTTGATAAAATGTATACTTAATTAAATAATAAAATAAATTTATATTACTAAATATAAGAAGAATCATGAATCATAATGTGCCTTATAATTACCTTATACCTATAACATTTATTTTCTCTCATTGAATTTCTTCTATCAAAAATCTTACTTAGCCATGAATATTAAAAATAAATTAAATTTTTATAACGTTTAGAAAAATGAACCTTTAAGTTTTTTATTATTTATGGGAATCATGCTGCAACATTTGGAAAAGAGTATGACTTAGACTGTTGTTTGTAATAGGGATCATCAATAACATTGTATCGCCGGATTATGATGATCATGGAAGGGTGGGCATCAGCTGTGACAACAACACCAGTCCAGCACAGGCAAACGACAGCCATGTAGTGTATGAGAAGTATCGCCTCCCTGTCCCTCTTTTCCCCTTCTTACCATCTTTTATTTAGCCGATGTTACCATGGCCCGCACGCGATTAAATTTAATTAATAGTAGTAGCACCGCGAGAAGTATTGCCAAGAAATCGTAAAAAAATAATTTGAACCTGCCCCATCTACCAACCATACAGCCGGAGCCAGCGCGTGCACCCCCTTCTTGCAGTACACAACAACAGCCTCTCGACAACCAACGTAACATGCTACATATATTATTAATTTGGCGCCCAACGTGGGGCCCGAACGTTCGTTTAACGACGTTAGGTTAACCCCAACCTTAGGTAGAACAAGTGACCAACATCTGACACTGATCTCACCGTGGTAATTCGACTTTATCCGTTCTCTGACCCCTCTTCTAATTCTACTCTTTCCTCAGCTTTTGGGTAAATGTTTTGGGATGCAAGATATCTAAGTGATATCTTGGCCTAGCATAATATTCCAAATAGCATCTGTGACTAGACTAAGCCTTACTGGATGTGTTCTGACTTTAAGTGGTTATAGCTCCGTTGTCATAGTCTAGTGTATCACAGTCAATCCTTGATTTGATAAGTTAGTTGTATTATTGAAAGTTGATTATTGAACTGCGGAGTATTTAGCTGCAGTCATGCCTTTTAACTATTTACACTAATTTATAATTCAAACCGACTGGTATACCTGTTTTATGCAGATACCAGCGATCCCTTCCTTCTACCGTTTTCTTCCAAAAACTTTGGTAAATTTTGTCTGGACAAGGATAAACTTGTTGGTAAACGGGTATCCGCCGCAAATGAACTGACAGTTTAGAATTTTTTTCCTTCCTTCTGGTTTAATTAATTAGATGGAGTTTTTATAGGTAGAATATTGGATTTGTGGATTATTTAGCTGCAGCCATTCCCTATTATTATCTTCATTCAAGTTTTATTTAAGCCATTCTGGTACTTTTTTTGGTACCAGCCTTCGGTTTACCGAGAGCCTAAAATCATATTTGTTGGACAAGGACAGAGCAGTATTTTTTTTTTGATCCGCCACAGTATAATAGTAGGGCTTGAGATGACCTTCCTTTTTCCATCTTTTTACTTCTTTTAGGTATTTTCTCATATTACTTTTGGTAACAGAGTCTACTCCAGCTCTTGGTTGTTCGCATGATTCCCAGATATTATCGATATTTTGCTTACATAAAATTTTCTTGCCTTTATCTTGCATTTTGTTTTTTTTAGATTACCAATACGCACCTATGATATAGTTTCAATTTTTGTTTGTCTTTTTCGATATGGTTTTGTCCCATAGCGTTGAAAATTTAACCAATCCCAGTGACACCGGCAAACATTGTGGTATTTGTTCCGAAATAATAGTGTTTCAAGCCCAATTAGTGGCAACCTCGTGCAGGCACAATTTTCATCGAGCGTGTTTTCACACAAAGGTCGGCAAAAGAAAGGTCTGCCCCGTTTGCAAAGAGAGTTTGACACAATTGAGTTCGGCGTCAACTGAAAATCTTAGTCCCACCGGACCATCCACTTCAAACCCAAGGTGGCCCAGCACGTTTCAACCCCTACAGACTAGATCGCAAGCGAGACGAGTTACAAATTTTGAAGAGTTCGAAATGCGCAACTCCGAGGAAGCCAATCAGTCTCAAGGCTCAGCAAATATTCAGCAAGACTTACCGAATATGGCAGAGTTGACCCAATCTATCACCGAAGCCTTAAGAGTGGCTATGATGGAACAGTCTCGACTTATCGCTAGCAGTTTAGCTGAGCAAACCAATAAAATAGTGCAAGCTTTAGCAGTCAGTCCACGGACCAGTCCGGCAGCAGAATTAGTTAATCTATCTCCCTTGCAACCGAAATCTTCGGTTGGAGTAGAGCCACAAGCTATGGAGGAATTTCTTCGGCTGCCAACGGCAGTGCAGCCAAACTCTGGTTCGACTCATAGTCAATCAGCAAGGATTCCCGAAGGGACTCATAATTCACCGCCTTCTTCAAACCATATGCATAGTGGTATTAGGTCGAATTCCGCAGCACCAGCGCATGGTAGGGGTGAAGCTGGACCAGGCATCCGACCAGATCGGGTTAGTCAAATAATGGCAAATTGGAAAATGAGATTCACTGGGAAGGCTACCATGTCCATTGACGATTTTATATATCGGGTGGAAGCCTTGACTAAACAGACTTTAGATGGGAATTTTGATTTGACAGCCAGATATGCAAGTAATCTGTTCGACGGTAGCGCTAGTGAATGGTACTGGCGGTATCACAAAAGTGTATCTGAGGTTTATTGGCCAGAACTATGCGTAGCTCTCCGTGGTCAATTTAAAGACGACCGAACGGACCGAAACATTAGAACCGAAATAGAACGTCGTAAACAACTACCTAATGAATCGTTTGACGATTTTTATGGCGTTATAGCTGCACTAGCTGATAGACTGTCCGAGCCCATGTCTGAGAAATCTTTGGTAGAAATCTTGAGAGCCAACCTATTGAATGAGGTGCAACATAATATTTTGTATGAGCCGGCTAGCTCCGTCAAGGCTCTACGACATTTAGTGCGTACTCGAGAGATTTTCTTACAATCTCTACCTAAACCCAAACAGTCAGTACCTTCTTCTAGACCCATGATTCGCCATGTAAATGCTATGACAGAAACTGAATGTGAGGAACTGTCTCAGGTCAAAGACGAGCCTGATATGGGTTTTGATGTTGCAGCAGTAGATATATCTTGTTGGAATTGTGCGGGAAAAGGTCACCGGTATCAAGAGTGCATGGCAGAGCGCAAAGTATTTTGTTATGGTTGTGGGAAAGCAGACACCTACAAGCCGAGTTGCAGAAACTGTAGCTCAAACGCGTCAAAAAACTCGAGCCCGCGCGCACCGCAGAACAGTGCACGCAGACAATTGGTGAGCAAAGCTACCAATACCGACTAAAGAATTTATCAACTGAAACTTACCTCCAACCAGACAGTTCTCTACACCCGGACTTAACTCTCAACACTAGTGTTGAACCACCAAACTTTCGGAAAATCCGTTCAAAACGTCGCCGAAGTGATTTTAAAAACAGGCGTCGCTTAGAAAAAAATTCAATCTTAGCCTCGATAGTAGCAGTTCCAAATGACTTACGCCCGCATGCTCAGGTATTGCTTTTTGGAAGAACAATAGTTGGTCTAATGGACACTGGAGCTTCCATAAGTTGTATCGGTGGGAAACTTGCTAGTGAACTTCTACTTGCAAATTTGACTTACAAGCCAATGGTATCGAAAGTAAAAACAGCTGACGGGAAAAATCAATCAATCGTAGGTAAACTAGTTACAGAAGTTACATACCGAGGTGAAACCAAAAATATATGTTTTTATTTAGTGCCGTCTTTAGCTGCTGATCTTTACCTGGGTATTGATTTTTGGACAGATTTTGATTTATTACCCGTACACCTTATGGCTCGAAATTTTAATATATCCTCGATTGAAAATCCGACAATGAAAGAAATCACACCTGCTCAGCTTCACCAATTGCAAAAAACGATTGAGTTGTTCCCTTCATTTACCCAAAAAGGATTAGGTAGGACTTCGTTAATCACCCATGCAATAGATGTAGCAAACGCTAAGCCGATCAAACAACGTCACTATGCCGTATCACCCGCAACTGAGAAGCTTATGTACGAAGAGTTAGACCGGATGCTTCAACTCGGAGTAATTCAAGAGTCTAATAGCTCATGGTCATCTCCGGTGGTATTAGTAAAGAAACCTGGAAAAGTCAGGCTATGTATCGATAGTCGAAAGGTAAATGAAGTTACTGTCAAAGACGCATACCCAATGCCTCTGATTGACGGTATTTTAAGTAGATTGCCGAAAGCGGAATATGTGACTAGTCTTGATCTGAAAGATGCCTTCTGGCAGATACCTCTCGATCCGAACTCTAGAGACAAAACTGCTTTTACAGTTCCTGGTCGCCCGTTGTATGAGTTTGTTGTAATGCCATTTGGGTTGACTAACGCGCCTCATACTATGTCTCGACTGATGGACAAAATAGTCCCCGCGCATTTGCGCAATGAGGTGTTCATCTACTTGGATGACTTACTAATTATTTCAGATACCTATGAGCGACATCTCGAAGTTTTGTCGATTGTTGCTTCTCATCTAACTCGTGCCAATCTCACTCTAAATGTCGAAAAAAGCAAATTTTGCCGGCCAGAAGTCAAATATTTAGGACACGTAATCGGCAATGGCCTCATTAGCACGGATCCCGAAAAAATATCAGCCGTAAAGGATTTTCCGATACCGCGATCAAGGAAACAAGTACGTAGGTTTCTGGGCATGACAGGCTGGTACCATAAATTTATCAGGAATTATGCCGCTATTTCGTCGCCACTGTCGGATACCCTTAAGTCAAAACAAAAGTTTGAATGGACTGAAGAAGCTCAACGGGCTTTCGAGTCTTTAAAAATTCACATGTGTTCCGCTCCAGTTTTGCACAGTCCTAATTTTTCTGAGCCCTTCGCTATTCACTGTGATGCCAGCCATACCGGAGTCGGGGCAGTGTTAATGCAGACAAACAGCCAAGGTGACGACATACCGATTGCATTTATGTCTAAAAAACTCAATCGGTGCCAAAGGCAATATACTGTCACAGAAAAGGAGTGCTATGCTGCAGTTTTGGCGGTAAAGAAATTCAGAGCTTATGTTGAAGGCCAAGAGTTTACTATTATTACTGATCATGCCTCTTTAAAATGGCTTATGACGCAGGCAGACCTCAGTTCGCGATTGGCTAGATGGTCCTTAAAACTACAAGGTTTTACATTTAAGATTCAGCACAAGAAGGGAAGCCAAAACATTGTTCCGGATGCACTATCGCGCACGTATACTGAAGATTTGTCGTCTATCTCACTAAATAGCCTAATAGTTGACTTAGAGTCGCCCGAGTTTAAATCCACTGAGTATATGGATCTCATAAATAAAATACGTCAGAACCAATCGTCCTTGCCAGACCTTAAAATAGAAAACGATTTCATTTTTCGCAGAGCTGAACACACGGCGTCCGTAAAGGTTGCCGATGATTTATGCTGGAAACTTTGGGTTCCACGAGCTTTAATATCGTCCGCTTTGAGTAAAGCTCATGATGATGTCTTGTATTCGCACGGGGGGATAAATAAAACGTTAGAAAGACTCAGAAGGTACTATTATTGGCCTAATATGGTCACTGATGTGAAAAACTTTATAAATGCGTGTGACCTCTGTAAATCCACCAAGCATTCAAACAGATCAATGAAGCCGCCAATGGGACACACAGGTCAGTCATTGAGATTCTTCCAGAAGCTGTATGTAGATTTTTTAGGACCCTACCCTCGCAGTAAATCGGGAAATGTAGGAATTTTCGTCGTATTAGACCACCTGTCAAAATTTCCCTTTTTAAAGCCCGTCAAGAAATTTACTGCAGAAGCGGTCACGAACTTCATGGAAGAGGATCTTTTCCATTGTTTCGGAATTCCTGAAACTGTCGTCTCTGACAATGGAGTTCAATTCAAGTCAAAAGTATTCAATTCCTTGCTGGGAAAATATAATATCTGCCACACGTATACAGCGTTGTATTCACCCCAAGCTAATGCCTCGGAAAGAGTTAATAGGTCCATTCTTTCCGCCATAAAAGCCTATGTGAACCAAGATCAGCGTAACTGGGATGAAAAAGTTAGTAGCATAAGTTGCGCACTTCGCTCCAGCTTCCATTTAGCTATCAATACCAGCCCGTACAAGTTAGCGTTTGGCCAGCATATGATAACCAACGGAAAAAGTTACAAATTATTAAGAACTTTAGGCATGTTGGACGATCGGGGCATGCAGTTAAGTCGAGAAGACTCCTTTGATATGTTGCGTAGCAAGGCAACCACTACCATGCAGACACAGTATGCCCGCAATGAAAAGGCATACAACTTACGAGCTAAAGAAGTATCCTTTAAAGTGGGGCAAGAAGTTTTTAGGCGAAACTTTCAGCAAAGTGACTTTAAAAAAGGTTACAGCGCGAAATTAGCACCAAACTTCGTAAAAGCCCGAGTGCGAAAAAGAGTCGGGAATTTATATTACGAGCTCGAAGACCATCAAGGACGCCTTGTTGGCACCTTCCACGCCAAAGACATCAAGCAATAATCCTTGACGTGCAAGCGTGTATCCCGCTCGCTGTGTTCCACATCAAGCGTGATTTTAGTGGGAGGGAAAATGTAGTGCGCTTGCCCTTAAATTGTTATTTCCTATGCCTAAAATTATGCAATGGCAATTATGTTGGCTAGCGCCACCTGTCGGGAAAGCGGCTCATTAAGTTGCTCGCTCACCACCACCAAAAATGCAACTCTTGCATTTTTTTTCTCTCGAAGCTGAAATAGGTCGGCAAGATCGAACCATATCCCGGATGCTGGCTTGGTTCGGCGAGAAGTCACGTTTTTGATCTGGTGGTGTTCAGACGTGGGTCGGAAAAACTCCTGAGTGGCGCACTTTGCCAAACGAAAAATTTCTAACCTCGCCGCGGAGGAAAATTTGAAAAATGTTAAAAAACAGTCGATTAAATATGTTCTGACAAATAAACAACAAACAATTAGTTCGCTGCCCCGCTTAATCCCTGGTGCCAAAGGTGAAGAAAAAAATTCAGCACTCCGAGACCACCAAAACCACGCGGAGTCCTGCAACATAACCTACCCGTCCACAGCAGCCCCAGCAGAGAACCATTGAAGATTTTTATTCTGCTGTACCCCAAAACTGCAAGAACAATTTAACAAAAAAAGCTATCCTACAAATATAGAGTGTTTAACTTTGGCTACGAACCATTATTAACATTATTAAAATAACATAAACGGCGCCTAAAACTAAAAAGACCAAGAAAAAAAAAACCCGAGTTAATTATTATTAAAAATAATAGGTTATTTAACAGCTCATCTCGCTGCAACAAACATTTTCAAAAAAACCACCCACCACAAGAAACGTGAAATAAAAAAAAAAAAAAACACAAAAGAAACGGACCACGATAGTTATAATCAATGTTATTCACATTGCAAAAAAAAAAAAATCATATAAAAAAAAAAAAATTTAGACAACCAGACAAACGTATGAATAAAATTCTTAAAGTTAAAAATAAATTAAGTTAATTAATTATTCCAATTTTAATGAACATGTGTTAAATTATCTATTAATCAAAGTTCAAGTCAAGTTCAATCGATACAAAATTGAAGTCGAGAAAAAAAAAAATATCTTCTTGGTACAACTAAACCAAATAGAGTTGAAACAAACAGAAATAATAAAGAAAAAAAAAAAAAAGAACAAATTATTATTGATAAAACATCATACCCCATTTAACTTAACTCCCCCCTAGCTTTAAAGAGTATAAAACAAAACATATGATGCAGCTCACGGCAAAAGATCTTTTGGACGTCGAGGAAAAGAAAAGTAAGTGCATCAATTAAAAACGATAATTAATCCTTCCTATTATTATTTATCCAATTAGCAAGTGATTAAGTGATATGGTGATCGTGAAAAAAAAAAAAAAATTAAATAAATATTTTTGGTTAAAGTAAAACGTGCAATGCCGCTCTCTTAAAATCAGAACTAAGAGAAGACAAAAAAAAAAAAGCTTTCAAGCCTGCGGTTTGCCTAGTGATTTTGAGATTTAAAGAATAAGCTTAAAAGTATGCACCAAATCACCTAATCACCTGCGAGGCTATGCAATATAAAAATGAAGTAAATTAATTGTTGCAGCCTCAACAGCACATACCCAAAACCCTATGCGTATATATACGCATCTATTAAATTAAATATTTGTTTATTTAAAGAAAAAAAAAAATTTTAAATAAAAATAAATTCAAATAAAAATAAAATATAGTAAAGAAAAATAAATAAAAATATTATTCAATAATTTATTAAATTAAATAATTGACTAGTATCGTTTAAATCATGCTTTGAAATACACAAAAAAAAAATTTATTATTTCTAGTTTGTATCAAAATAAACAAAACAAAAAAAAAAATAATTACTTAATTACATATTTACACTTTATTAGTATTTACATATATATTATAATATTAGTATTTGACCATTTTATCGCGAAATTGAACGGAATTGAATTTTGAATAAAAGATATTGAAAAAAAAATATATATAAAATTTTGATAAAATGTATACTTAATTAAATAATAAAATAAATTTATATTACTAAATATAAGAAGAATCATGAATCATAATGTGCCTTATAATTACCTTATACCTATAACATTTATTTTCTCTCATTGAATTTCTTCTATCAAAAATCTTACTTAGCCATGAATATTAAAAATAAATTAAATTTTTATAACGTTTAGAAAAATGAACCTTTAAGTTTTTTATTATTTATGGGAATCATGCTGCAACATTTGGAAAAGAGTATGACTTAGACTGTTGTTTGTAATAGGGATCATCAATAACATTGTATCGCCGGATTATGATGATCATGGAAGGGTGGGCATCAGCTGTGACAACAACACCAGTCCAGCACAGGCAAACGACAGCCATGTAGTGTATGAGAAGTATCGCCTCCCTGTCCCTCTTTTCCCCTTCTTACCATCTTTTATTTAGCCGATGTTACCATGGCCCGCACGCGATTAAATTTAATTAATAGTAGTAGCACCGCGAGAAGTATTGCCAAGAAATCGTAAAAAAATAATTTGAACCTGCCCCATCTACCAACCATACAGCCGGAGCCAGCGCGTGCACCCCCTTCTTGCAGTACACAACAACAGCCTCTCGACAACCAACGTAACATGCTAAATCTGGTTGCATTTACACGGTGAAATTGTTTCATGAAACATTTCACTGAAACTTTTTGGTAAATGCAACTCTGATTTAAATTTATGGTCGATAAACATACATCTTTTCCATCGACTGTTTTATTTGTTAAAATCTAATTGATTTGATAGAAGTAACAAGTAAATAATTTAATTTAATTTTATAATTTATAAGCCACAACAATTTATTTACTATTTGCTTGTGCGATATTTTGTATCGATAACTTTATGATTCACATCAAACACTGTGCAACTCTGTGTTTACATGCAATCGGAATAAGGCAAAGCAAAATGAACAAATGTTTCACTGTTTCAGTAAACGTGAAACTTTACCTGAAACATTTACCCCTCTACACCCTTTGCCTACAAACGAATGTTTCAGTGAAATGTTTCACCGTGTAAAAGGGGTCTTACTTAACATGAAACAAATGATGCAAAACTCACAATACTAACCAGAATTATTAACTTGCCTTGCCAATTTGTTGATTGTTTGCGTTAACTTTAAAAATTGGTAATATTAAGTTAACTGCCAAACTTGCAGCTATGATCGGGTATGCAAGAAAAATGTTTGATCGTTGCAGCTCTCTGCTCCCGGAAAAGTATCGAAAAAGAATCAAATATTCTTATGTCTCTAGACGTGCAAATAGCTTACTTTAGTAAAAAATCTTATGCATGTAAACTTTAAAAAAAAAAATAGACTTATTTCTTAGTGCAGTAGGAATTTGACTGCAGCGCTGACCAGATGTGTCTTCGCAATGTGTTCGTTCACACCTTATCTGAAAACTTTGGGGGTGTTCACTTGTCCTCGTAAAATCGTAAAGCGTAAAATCGTAAGCTCAAAAATGTAAAAAAAAAACAACAAAATACATGAGAAAAAATCTACGACGTTTACGATACCCCTGGGTGTGTCTAAAAAAAACTGTCGTAAAATTGCAAAAACTGTGTAGTTACAGTGCTGTAAAATTTTCCAAAGAATCGAGTAAAAATACTTGGTATCGAGCATATTTCGATATTTTGTCATAAAAAAATTTGGTCACATTGTAAGTAACAGCGTGCATCTGGCTACATAGGTAACAAACATGTGATCCTATTTCTACTGCACTCTCAGTTGGTCTACCTATTTGACCCTAAATGCTCATATATGTCATGATTTAATATTCTGATTCTATTCTTTATAATCTTATCTTATTCATACCTAAAAAGTAACGAATAAAGGTTTTATATAAGAGCTTGTCAAAACAGCTGTTCTACGACGACAATTACAACTGTCAAAGAAAAAAGGGTGCTCATTAGCTCGTACGTCGTAATATTACGCTTTACGATTTTACGAAGACAAGTGAACACTACCAATGTAAAATTTTTAGATCCAAATACCGATTTTATACATGTCGCAGGTGCTCGCGACTTTCACTTAGCAGTAAAGTAAACTTTTTGTATTCAAAAATTTTTTCGATATGCGCTCGACAAACACGGATGGAAAATTTGAAATGAAAAAAAAAACACTTTCAAAATTTTTTGATTATTTTTATTATTCCCTAGTAACTGGCTAGACTGAATGTGACCATTTCTATCTTCACTTTCCGTAGCAAGTAGATTTTTTGAATTGCCTACTGCCATATTGAAAAATAATTCAACTCCAAATGAAATGCATCAATGTGCAGCCCTACCTATGCATATTGTGTGTTTACAACTTCTCTGGACTTCCACAAATAATTCAAGACCAAAATTAGCCAAATCGGTTCAGCCGTTTTCGAGTTTTAGCGAGACTTACGAACAGCAATTGATTTTTATACTCGACTAGCGGCTCGGTACGTGCTTCGCTACGTATAAAGTGAAATAATAAAAAAAATTGAATTGGAACATCAATTCATTTATTCAGACAAAAAAATATTTTAATTGCTAGCTATTTTAAAACTTAATCCAATACATTTTGAAATACAAAATTTTTTGTTTTTCCAATATTTGCTTGTCTGGCTCGTGGAAATTTTTACTTCATAGAATAATAGAAATAAAAAAAACCCGTATGTTCACAATATGTTTTTTCAAATAAAAAAAAACAACATACGTATAAAAAAAAATTTGAACTATTCAGAACTCACCGTTTGTAAGAATGCTCTCAACAATATGTTTAAAAATATAAACACAAAGCTATAAGTAAAAGTTTAAATTTGACAGCAAAATCAAAGTTAACATGATGATCCGCCAGTTTATTGTGATAAGTGAAAGTGAAGAACCGTTCGACCGATTTTGTGCTAACTTCACACAAACCAGCTACTAAATAGTCCGAACAAAGCCTAAACATTTGGTTTGGACAGGTGAGCCCGTTCTTGAGTGAAAAACTTACATCGAAAAGTGGCATTGATTTTTATATATCTAGATACCGAATGTAAAGAGTATATTGGGTTTGTGCAATGTCCGTCATGGTGTCTGTCCGTCTGTCCGTCTGTCCGTCTGTATGTTCCCAACTTTTTTTCCACACCCTTCAAGCTAGAGTCTTGAAACTTTGCAAATGTCTTTATCTATGAAAGGGACAGATCAAGTTCTAAGATTGGGTCTCTACGATAACTGGGGGGCTGGCAAATCGATAAATTCGATAAATCCACCTGTTCCGCACACCCTTAGAGTTAAAGCTAATTGGTAGGAAGATAGCTACTGGCATCCCCAAAAAAATTGCATCAAAAAAGCCCACCCGCTGTTTTAAATCAGAAACGCCTATATCTTCCTCAGTTTTCGAGCTGCAGCCACCAATGGCGCCAGATAGGTGATGACGATCCCAAAAAAACTGCATCAAAACTTTGGATGCCACGCCCACCCATACCGCCCTTGCCCACCCCAACTTTTCGTTAAAAACGGGAATGCGTGTATCTTTCATGGTGTTGGAGCTAGAGTCTCCAAATTTGGTAGAAAGATAGCTGCTGGCGTCCCCTTCTTCCCATCTTCCCTTTGCAATCAGGCCTCTTTTTACCGGTTTTAAAACAGGTTACGAGTATATCGCAGTATATCGGTTGCGCCCGACTGCAACGTTTCCACTTGTTTTTTATACTCGATACCGAAGGTAAAGAGTATATTGGGTTTGTGCAATGTCCGTCATGGTGTCTGTCCGTCTGTCCGTCTGTCAGTCTGTCCGTCTGTCCGTCTGTCCGTCTGTATGAACGCAACTTTTTTCACACCCTTCAAGCTAGAGACTTGAAACTTTGCAAATGTCTTTATCTATGGCCGGGACAGATAAAGTGTCAAGATTGGGGTTCTACGATAACTGGGAGGCTGGCAAATCGATAAATTCGATAACTCAAAATCGATAAATCCACCGTTTCCGCACACCCTTACAGTTAGAGCTACCAAATTTGGTAGGAAGATAGCTACTGGCATCCCCGAAAAAATTGCATCAAAAATTTTGGGGCCACGCCCACCTATTCCGCCCCCAGCCCCCCCACAGTTTGAAATCAAAAACGCCTATATCTACCTCAGTTTTTGAGCTACAGCCACCAAATTTTACGCCAAGATAGGTGATGACGATCCCCAAAAAACTGCATCAAAACTTTGGATGCCACGCCCAGCCATACCGCCCTTGCCAACCCCAGCCGCCCCAACTTTTCGTTAAAAACGGGAATGCGTGTATCTTTCATGGTGTTTGAGCTAGAGTCTCCAAACTTGGAAGGAAGATAACTGGTAGTGACCCCCAAAGATATCTTGGCGCCACGCCTACCCCAAGCCCCCCTTCCCTAACTTTTAAAAACTTTGAGCTAGAGCTACCAAATTTGGTAGGAAGATAGCTACTGGCATCCCTGAAAAAATTGCATCAAAAATTTTGGGGCCACGCCCACCCATTCCGCCCCCAGCTCCCCCGCAGTTTGTAATCAGAAATGCCTATATCTACCTCAGTTTTTGAGCTACAGCCACCAAATTTTACGCCAAGATAGGTGATGACGATCCCCAAAAAACTGCATCAAAACTTTGGATGTCACGCCCACCCATACCGCCCTTGCCCACCTCAGCCGCCCCAACTTTTCGTTAAAAGCGGGAATGCGTGTATCTTTCATAGTGTTTGAGCGAGAGTCTCCAAACTTGGTAGGAAGATAACTGGTAGTGACCCCCAAAGATATCTTGGCGCCACGCCTACCCCAAGCCCCCCTTCCCCAACTTTTAAAAACTTCGAGCTAGATTCACCAAATTTGGTAGGAAGATTGCAATTGGCATTCCACAAAGATCTGCATCAAAAATTTGGATCCACGCCCACCAGAAACGCCCGCAGCCTCCTTCCCCTTCCCTTAACAAACTTTGAGCTAGAGTCACCAAATTTAGCAGGAAGATAGCTGGTGGTTTCCCCATCTGTATCAGACAATTTTTGATGCAGCGTACACCCCGGCTGCATCCGTACCCCTTTGCAATCAGGCCTCTTTTTACCGGTTTAAATACTGGTATCGAGTATATCGCAGTCGGTTGCGTCCGACTGCAACGTTTCCACTTGTTTTTAATTTTTTTTTTAATATTTTGGAGTGTTTTTTGAAAAGTTTTTTGTATACAAAAAGTGTAGCTAGAATGTCCCGCCAGTTACTCGTGAAATGGTCTCAAAATACGATTTTGTGTTGGTCTTGATCGAGTGGTGCTTATTCGATCATTTTTCAGCCTTCTTTCTCGGTGTTCAGTTGTCAATGAACGACCTTTCCGATCGTAATGTGCAACGAGAAAAACTTCGATTTTGACGATCTGGGGAAATATGTTCAGACAAATCTTCCGTAGTTGGTTCCAAAACAACAAAATGCGTATGACAGAACTATCAATCGTGCAATCCCGGAACAAAGCGGAGGAGTGTTTTTCACGGATGCGCCCGGTGTTACTGGCAAGAATTTTCATCTTTCACTCATTTTGGCAACCAGACGATAATAAAATTTAGGTTGCACTTGCCATTGCATCATCTGACATTGCGGCAACACTTTTGGATGGTGGCCGAATTTGCAAAACACTGAGGCACCAACATGAAACATCAGTAAAAACTCTGGAATAAGCAAAGTACTCCAAACGTGTCAAATAATCAAAGGGGACCGTGATACAAAGAATACCGATAACGCATTGCGCATAAATGCGTGACGTCACATGTGCCCAGTTGGGATTTGAATTGCATATTGTGTGAAGTAGGCCCTGCCAGGTCCCCGTCACATCTGCGCTGGCGTGTATTCTTTTGGATTATTAGTATTATTATTTTTGATTTAGTTATATTTTGATTTCGTGCGTTCACGAGGAACGCCCTTTTGAGTTTTGATATACATTTCCGATTTGATTTTGAGTTTATAGTTGTAAGAAACGCCAGGAAGGCCGCGCCGTGTCAACCGGCTTTAGTTAATGTTGTTTTGTTTATTTCATTTAATAAGAATTACATTACATTTTACATAGGATGTTAAGTCAAGAAGTTACGTATGTTAATAACATTCGCCGCGAAGGCGTTCCGATCGCGTCGAGCGAAAGGGCTAGTTAGTGCGAAACGGAATAGCAAAGCAAGCAGTACGGCCGACGGCAAAGCGCATTAGCTAGTGACGATAAAGTTTATAAAGATAGTGAATTCTGGAGTTCGGCGTTTTTGAGTTTGACGCGTGTATATTAATAGAGCGTATGTATAGTTGTTAAATATTATTGTTAAGACATTGAATCGCTTGGAGGCGAGAATAAAGCCCGCATTTAATATTCCTACTAATACCCACGCGAGTTTTCAGTTCCTCTTTTCTGTCGGTTTGCAGTGTTCGCCAATAGCGAACACACACACACGCGCGTAAGTATAACGGAGCGATACTCTGAACTTGTCGAGAACGGAGTTTATGCGGTCAGTGGCACGTTTAGGCTGCAACGAATCCAGCGGCAAACTACCCTGACGCGTAACTCGCACTTAGCCTCAATTTCGTGAAGCGTCTTGCAAATCATAAATTTCTTGTGACGCGGAGCCTGGCCGGACTGAGATCATACTTCGGCCAATAGCTCCTTTACAAGTGGCGCCCGAGCAGGGACGCAAGCGAAAGAGGCGTAGCGCAAATCGGGGGTAAAAAGCCCAAACTCGCTACGAGAAAAAGTGTTAAGTTCAAGACAACCGAGTATACCCGGCGATACTCTGGTTACTGAAAGTCAAGAAAAACGGCAGAAATTGTGCATAAAATCGTCGTCAAAGAAGTTGACGGCGAAGAAAGACGCACCGATTAAAAGAACGGGACTCGTGTGGTGAAACGTTTCGAGCTGTAGTCTGCGCGACGAATGTAACGGTGAGGCTGCGGGCGACAGAGCTACAGAACGGGTCGACGAACGCAGTGCAGCGCGTTTCAAGGGCAACGAAAGTGCAAGTGAGTGCGAGCGCAGCTGTTGGTCGTCGCACCGTGGGACGCGAGTCGTCGAAAATTTAGTGTTGGTGTCTTGATAATAATAAATAAAATCGATCATAACAATAAAAAAGGTAGTAAAATAAAACGAATGAAAATAAAATTTTAATAAAATAAATAAAATAAAGTTTTGATTTGATTTGATTGATTTGGACGAAATGCACTCTCTAGGACTGCAGATTGTAAACGACACATTACCGACGCACTATACAAAGACGACCAGCACGCTACTAGACCTAATATTTGTAAATAACATTGACAACATTTTACTCTATGATCAACTGTCCGTACCGGCATTTTCAAAACATGATCTTATATTTATAGCCTATAATACGCAAACTGACTACAAGAACCAAAAAATAACATTTAGGAATTTTAATAATATTAACCACAACGCTTTATATGATGCCTGCCTCAAAAAAGATTGGGATAACATTTATCACCTTCCCTCAGTGGACACCCAAATAAGTCATCTCCAATCTAACGTTGACGACCTATTTAACAGGTTTGTACCGCTGAAAACTAAAACAGTAAAGCCAGCAATCAAAGCGTGGTTTAATAGTGATATAATTAGTGCAATAAATCTGAGAGATGAAGCTTATGACAAATGGAAACGCTACAAGACAGACTACTATTATAGACTTTTTAAAACTAATAGACGTAAAGTAAATGACAGTATTAAAACTTCTAAAAAACACCATTTTTGCAATAAGTTTAACAGTGCAACAACAATTAAAGAAAAATGGAAGATCATTACCAGCATAGGTATTGGTCGTGAAAAATCTGTGATAGGAAATGACGTAGATGTTAATAAACTAAACCACAAATTTGTCAACCTAAATGTTCCTGTGTCCATGTTTAATTCGTATATAAATGCTGTTCCGTTCAGAAATTGTAGTAATTGTTTTGAGTTCATGTGTGTTAGTCAATGTGATGTCCTACACTCCGTACTTAAAATTAAGTCCAATGCCACTGGCCTAGATGAAATAAGCCCGAAATTCATCAAAATTATTCTACCATATATTATAAGCCATATTACGCATATTATCAACACCGCTATCACTACCTCTACTTTTCCTGAAACTTGGAAAGTAGCAAAAATCTTGCCGGTTCCAAAGTCAAATCTTGATTTCAGGCCGATCGCAATACTACCTTTTCTATCAAAAGTATTTGAGAAGATAATGGCAAATCAAATTAATAAATTCATGAATGAAAACTCGCTTTATTATGAAAAAACAATCTGGCTTTAGGACAAACAAGAGCTGCACAACAGCAATTTTGAAAATAGTAGAAGATATTCGAGCTAAAATGGATAACAGTGACGCTACGCTGCTTACACTACTTGACTATAGCAAAGCTTTTGACACTGTAAACCACGAAGTTCTATTGACAAAGCTAAGAAAGATGTACAATTTCACGCAAACAGCTGTCACACTAATGTCCTCCTATTTAAGTAATAGAAAACAAGCCGTAGTAACCCCTAACAAACAGTCAAGCTTATTAACACTATCATGTGGTGTCCCGCAAGGTTCGATTTTGGGGCCGCTACTCTTTTCAATCTATGTTAATGATCTGCCAAGTGTCCTGTCTAAATGTGAAGTCCATATGTATGCTGATGATGTGCAAATGTATGTGAGTCGTCCTATTAGCCAAATAAATGAGTGTATTCTAGTGTGCAATGATGAACTGTTTAATGTAAGTGAATGGGCGAAGAAAAATGGTTTGTGTATTAATCCTTCTAAATCTAAGTGTCTAGTTATATACAAAAAGTACCTGAGAACAGAAAATCTAACCAAGCTAAATATAGATAATAAAAGCATAAGTTTTGTGGATAGGGCTGAAAATCTAGGCATAACTTTCAATAATACCTTGACATGGAGCGATCAGGTTAACAAAGCAGTAGGAAAAACCTATGGAGTTCTTAGACAACTATCGTTAACTCAAAAATATTTACCGGTTAACATTAGAACAATGATCGCAAAAACAATGGTAGCACCAATTTTGTTTTATGGGATTGAAATTTATGGCAAATGCGACTCAGCTAGCTTTAATAAGATTAGGGTTACTTTTAACAATATTGCTAGATATGTTTTTAGCTTAAAAAGAACTGACCACGTATCGAACTTCGCGCATAAGTTATTTGACCTAGATCTCGTAGATTTAATTAACCTTAAAATTCTTCTGTTTCTCCATAAAATAATTTACAGTAAAAATCCTGACTATTTGTATGACCTCTTAAGATTTACTGCGTCTCAGAGAGCAAATAACCTTGTTTGTCTAAGAACCAAACTCGCTAGTTCTGATAGACAGTTTTATGTCTTTGCTGTTCGACTTTGGAACCAGTTGCCACCCGATTTAAAAAATACCAGAAGCACACCTCATTTCAAAAAGAAGTTAAAAGCACACCTTAGATCATAACTACATATTAATAGCTATTAAAATAAACAATTATAATAATATGAAAATTTAAAATTGAGATAAAAATACATAATAATAATAAAAAAGTATATATATTAGATAGTGAAACTGTAATGAAATTGTACTAGTTTCTAATAAATTTATACTAGGATTAAGTACTCTACTATGGACATGTCTAATCTATGTAAACTTAAAAGAGCTAATTGTGACTAGTGCATTAAGATAAAAGTAGCAATACTTGTAGCACTAGGAATATATTCAATAAATAATAATAATAATAATAATAATAATAATAAATAAAATAAAATTTTGATAAAATAAATAAAATAAAATTTTGATAAAATAAATAAAATAAAATTTTGATAAAATAAATAAATTAAAATTTTAATAAAATAAATAAAATAAAGTTTTGATAAAATAAATAAAATAAAATTTTGATAAAATAAATAAAATAAAGTTTTGATAAAATAAATAAAATAAAATTTCGATAAAATAAATAAAATAAAAAGTTGATAAAATAAATAAAATAAAATTTCGATAAAATAAATAAAATAAAAAGTTGATAAAAATCAATAAATAAATTTTTAAGAGAAAAAAATATAAATTTAAAATAAATAAGAAAATAAATAAACTGAAGAAAATGGCGAGTGAACAAAAGCAAACCATCGCCGAATCAAGCGTTGCCACGTCGGAGGATTGCAGCAACACAGGCGTGGGGTCACGTTGGGTCTACCACTGCCGGAAGGAGGATTTAGAAAGGATAGCTAAGGAGCTCGGTTTGGATCAGCTGGGGAAGGTGGACGACCTGAGAAAAAGGGTATGTGCGTTTATCAAAGATGGGGGTCATCGTTCCGAGGTGTGGAAGCAGTTGGGCCAATGGGAGGCTCAGTTCGCCAAAGTGGCAGAATCACCAGCGGAGCTAAATGTTTTCGCCTCAGGCTCACGACCGCGACAGAAATCCGAGTCCGAGCTGCTTACGCTACCTGGGGCATCTGGGGAATTAGTTTCGTCATATGACCCCGCACGCGATTGGTCAGCCAACGCGAGAAGGCAAGCTTCGCCGGTGACGCGCGCGGTGCCGTCTATTAGTTTGCCAATGAGTAGCACTCAGGTGGGGCAAGATAACTACAGACCGCACATGAGTGTCAATGGTGGAGGGCCCGACCCTGGCAGAAGTTATGTGATCGTCCCTGATCAGATCCGCAAGTGGGGTATAAGATTCGATGGTTATGCCGACCCGCTCGTGTTCATCGAAGCATTGGAGCAGCGCGCAAAGACACACGAAATAGACTTAGATCGGGTACCCAGGGCAATGAGCGAGGCTTTGACTGGCATGGCAGCATGTTGGTTTTCTACCAGCGATCTCAGTGATGCGAGCTGGTACGTGTTTAAAAAGGAGTTCTTAGGGTTCTTTCTACCACCGCAATATTTCGACAGGCTCGAAGACCAGATTAGGGCCCGTCGGCAACAAGTTGGCGAGGGGTATAAAGAGTACATGGTTAGCCTCAAGAGACTCATGCGCCATGCTGGGTATGGACCGGAGCAAGAGTTGAGTAGGGTTTACGATAATTTAGCCCGAGAATACAGACTTTACATACGAAGGAGGGATTTCTCGACCCTGACCCAATTGACACAGCTAGCCGCGGAATTCGAAAGTATTCCGGGCCAGAGTCGCGAGGAGGTAGGATTTCGCAGGGAAACAGTTAGCGTGGTTCCTAGCAGAGGCGCAGCGGTGGTGGCACCCGCGAGGCAGCCCAATCCATTCCGGAACCCACCGTCTCAAGTACAGCCGGTGTGGAACGAGTCATACGGTGCCCCAACAGGCGGGCAGCTAGCAATAACGAACGGCATGGTGAGTTCGGAGCAAGCTGGGCCGCGCATGGGTAGTCGGATATGCTACAACTGTTCACAGGAAGGGCATTTCGCCAGGGAGTGTAGAAATCCAAAAGTCTTGTTTTGTAGACAGTGCGGTGCCAAGGGTGTGAGCAGTGGCACGTGTTGCGGCAAAGGGGCGGGAAACGAGCAGCCGCGTCATCTGGAGCGGGATCGGATGGGCGCCGGCGCGAGTCAGTCCCAAAACTAGAAAGCCCACTCAGAGTCGAGAGAAGTCGCATTGTCGCGACAGTGAGGGTCGGGGACCGAACGGCGGTGGCGACAGTAGACACTGGGGCTACGAGGAGCTTCGTGAGTGAGGAGCTTTTCAAAGAAATTAAGGCGAAGGGGGAAGTTTTTGAGGCTACCGCGAGTACACGATTAGCGGACGGCTCGGCGGTGGCGATAAACAGGTTGTTGCGGACGGAAGTAGGCTTGATGAGCAAGGTGGTGGCAATGGACTTACTCGTGATGCCATCAATGCTAGATAGTCTGATCCTGGGGATGGATTTTCTTTGTAAGATGGGGACGGTAGTACAGTGCGGGGAGGCAAAACTAGTCTTAGAAAGCGCGGAGAGGCCAGTCGAGGGTATCGAGGGTGCCGGGTCGAGGCCTGTAGCAGTGTTAGACAAGCTGGTCGGCGCGGAAGACGCTGAGCGAGGGCGTGGCCCAAGGGCAACCCGCAAGAAGGGCGTCGCGGCGACCAAGCAAGGGGTGGACCGAGACGCAACGGTAAGCGGCAGGGAGCCAGCATTAGGCCAATTGGGCAATGTAGGGGTAGAAGCGACCCAGTGAGAAGACTCGGAGCACGGCGGAGAACCGGAATGCGCCGCAGAAGAGACGCTGGAGTGGCCAGCGGATTTGGATGCACCCACCCAGGAGTTCTTGAAAGCGGAGTTGGCACTATTCGAAGGCCTCCAGGGCGTGTCCAACGCGGCTGAGCATCGGATCATCATGAAGGATGATAAGCCGATCAAGCAGCGGTACTTCCCTAAGAATCCTGCAATGCAGCGCGTTATCGATGAGCAGGTGAACGAGTTGCTGGAAGCAGGAGCCATAGAGCCGTCGCGGAGTCCGCACAGCGCGCCCATCGTCTTGGTTCGCAAGAAGACGAACGAGTGGCGGATGTGCGTGGATTTCCGGCAGCTCAATGCACATTCCGTGCCCGACGCTTACCCCGTACCTAGGATTAACCACATCTTGGAGAGGTTGAAAGATGCGCGCTACATTTCGACGTTGGATCTGAAGCATGGTTATTGGCAGATCCCCATGGAGGTGGGTAGTAGGGAGTGCACGGCCTTCACGGTGCCCGGCCGAGGGGTATTCCAGTGGAAGGTTATGCCGTTTGGTTTGCACTCGGCCGGAGCGACGTTCCAGAGAGCCTTAGACACGGTGATTGGTCCGGAGATGGAGCCCAACGCTTTCGCTTACCTGGATGACATAATCGTGATCAGCGCAACCAAGGAGCAGCATACGGCAAACTTGAAGGAAGTTTTCCGTCGTCTGAGAGCAGCCAACCTGAAGCTGAACAGAAAGAAGTGTTCGTTCTTCCGGAAGAAGCTGGTATACCTTGGGCATCTTGTGAGCGGCAAAGGCATCCAAACAGACCCCGCTAAGGTGGAAGCGATCAGGAATCTGAAGGCTCCAACAAACGCAAAAGAACTGAGGCGATGCTTGGGTATGGCTTCCTGGTACAAGCGTTTCGTGCCCAGTTATACGGAGTTGGTCGAACCGATGTCGTCACTTTTAAAAAAGGGTAAGAAATGGCAGTGGGATGCAGAACAGCAAACGGCGTTAGACAACCTTAAACACTGTCTGACGACCGCTCCTGTTCTGGCATGCCCGGATTTCGGTGAGAAGTTTTCGTTACAGACAGACGCGAGCGACTATGGCCTCGGAGCGGTGCTTACTCAGACGATCGACGAGCAAGAGCGCGTTATTTCCTACGCCAGCTGGAAGTTGTCCAAGGCTGAGAGCTACAGCAAGCCGTGGTACAGCAAGCCTTGGGAAAGTGGACGCAGGGGATACTGGAGAAAATAGCCAAGGAACCGGCCAAATATGCGGACTACTTGGTGGAAAACGGGCAGCTGTACCGACACCTGGGTCACCGCGCAGACGACGAGGACTACATACCATTGAAGCTCTGCGTAGACGGTGAACAAAGGAAAAGGGTGCTACACGAGTTCCATGACGCACCAACAGCCGGTCACCAAGGAATTCGCAAGACGGTCATGAGATTGTCTCAGCGATATTATTGGCCGGGCATGTTTCGGGATGCAGCCAGAATGGCGAGCAATTTTGAAGACGGAGCGTCCCTCGGAGGCCGCGGCAAGCCCAGGGTGGGGAATGACGATGGAATGACGGAGAGAGAGCGCCTTGGAGCGCGCATCATTATGCACGCGCTTTCCTCTGTGGCGGCCGAAGAGCCAGCGGGACGCAACGGCGAGCCCAACTTCAAGATGTGCGAGCGTACTGAGGTGCAGGGGCAAGGCGTGACAAAGCACGTACTATCATCGGCGTCGGTAGCCACCGAAGACGAGGAGACCATAATCCGGCTGATGGAGATTACGACAATCCGAGTGAAGAAAACCCCGATCGAGCCGGCCGCAGTCATAGCAGCCAATGAACCAGCAACGGAAGCGGTAGAAGAGGCCGTCGGAGAGAGCGAGGAGCCGTTCGAGGGGGTCGTCGGTTGGGAAGTAGGGCTGGAGTCAGTGTTGGAGGAGGGTGAATCCCCGACGCACAGCCCGAAAACCCCCAGCGTAGCGGCACCCCCGGGATGGACCTGCTACCCGAGCGCGGAGATATTGACGGCAGAGGCGGTAAACAAAATCTCGTATCTGCAACCGTTTCACCGCTTGGGCCGGAGAAGGCGTATTTGCCGTGACCCCGCACCGCGACGGTACGGTCACGGTCACGAAGAAAGGTGGGGGTGTGAAGTAGGCCCTGCCAGGTCCCCGTCACATCTGCGCTGGCGTGTATTCTTTTGGATTATTAGTATTATTATTTTTGATTTAGTTATATTTTGATTTCGTGCGTTCACGAGGAACGCCCTTTTGAGTTTTGATATACATTTCCGATTTGATTTTGAGTTTATAGTTGTAAGAAACGCCAGGAAGGCCGCGCCGTGTCAACCGGCTTTAGTTAATGTTGTTATGTTTATTTCATTTAATAAGAATTACATTACATTTTACATAGGATGTTAAGTCAAGAAGTTACGTATGTTAATAACATTCGCCGCGAAGGCGTTCCGATCGCGTCGAGCGAGAGGGCTAGTTAGTGCGAAACGGAATAGCAAAGCAAGCAGTACGGCCGACGGCAAAGCGCATTAGCTAGTGACGATAAAGTTTATAAAGATAGTGAATTCTGGAGTTCGGCGTTTTTGAGTTTGACGCGTGTATATTAATAGAGCGTATGTATAGTTGTTAAATATTATTGTTAAGACATTGAATCGCTTGGAGGCGAGAATAAAGCCCGCATTTAATATTCCTACTAATACCCACGCGAGTTTTCAGTTCCTCTTTTCTGTCGGTTTGCAGTGTTCGCCAATAGCGAACACACACACACGCGCGTAAGTATAACGGAGCGATACTCTGACCTTGTCGAGAACGGAGTTTATGCGGTCAGTGGCACGTTTAGGCTGCAACGAATCCAGCGGCAAACTACCCTGACGCGTAACTCGCACTTAGCCTCAATTTCGTGAAGCGTCTTGCAAATCATAAATTTCTTGTGACGCGGAGCCTGGCCGGACTGAGATCATACTTCGGCCAATAGCTCCTTTACAATTGCATACAGTGAATTTGATCAAGTTACGAGTGAATTAATTGATTGATTATGCGTTGTGCAGTTTTTGGATGCAACAATAACAATGTTAAGAACAATTTTTGTAGTTTTTACCATTTATGCATTTTCAACCAACTAATTCACTCGTAACTTGTTCAAATTCACTGTATGCAACATGCAATTCAAATCCCAACTGGGCACATGTGACGTAGATGCGCAGAAGGTGAACCCCTGACTGCGCAATCTAAGACCCCATTTACACGGTGAAACATTTCACTGCAACATTTTTTCATTCTGTTTTAAAGTTTCTTCGCAAATCTGGTTGCATTTACACGGTGAAATTGTTTCATGAAACATTTCACTGAAACTTTTTGGTAAATGCAACTCTGATTTAAATTTATGGTCGATAAACATACATCTTTGCCATCGACTGTTTTATTTGTTAAAATCTAATTGATTTGATAGAAGTAACAAGTAAATAATTTAATTTAATTTTATAATTTATAAGCCACAACAATTTATTTACTATTTGCGCTAATATTTGCTTGTGCGATATTTTGAATCGATAACTTTATGATTCACATCAAACACTGTGCAATTCTGTGTTTACATTCAATCGGAATAAGGCAAAGCAAAATGAACAAATGTTTCACTGTTTCAGTAAACCTGAAACTTTACCTGAAACATTTACCCCTCTACACTCTTTGCCTACAAACGAATGTTTCAGTGAAATGTTTCACCGTGTAAAAGGGGTCTTACTTAACATGAAACAAATGATGCAAAACTCACAATACTAACCAGAATTATTAACTTGCCTTGCCAATTTGTTGATTGTTTGCGTTAACTTTAAAAATTGGTAATATTAAGTTAACTGCCAAACTTGCAGCTATGATCGTTGCAGCTCTCTGCTCCCGGAAAAGTATCGAAAACTTTGGGGGTGTTCACTTGTCCTCGTAAAATCGTAAAAAAGCGTAAAATCGTTAACTCAAAAATGTAAAAAAAAACAACAAAATACATGAGAAAAAAATCTACGATGCTTACGATACCCCTGGGTATGTCTAAAAAAAACTGTCGTAAAATTGCAAAAACTGTGTAGTTACAGTGCTGTAAAATTTTCCAAAGAATCGAGTAAAAATACTTGGTATCAATGATATTTCGATATTTTGTCATACAAAAATTTGGTCACATTTTAAGTTACAGCGTGCATCTGGCTACTTAGGTAACAAACATGTGATCCTATTTCTACTGCACTCTCAGTTGGTCTACCTATTTGACCCTAAATGCGCATATATGTCATGATTTAATATTCTGATTCTATTCTTTATAATCTTATCTTATTCATACCTAAAAAGTAACGAATAAAGGTTTTATATAAGAGCTTGTCAAAACAGCTGTTCTACGACGACAATTACAACTGTCAAAGAAAAAAGGGTGCTCATTAGCTCGTGTGTCGTAATATTACGCTTTACGATTTTACGAAGACAAGTGAACACTACCAATGTAAAATTTTTAGATCCAAATAATACCGATTTTGTACATGTCGCAGGTGCTCGCGACTTTTAATGGAAAATGCAGGCGTTTAAAATTGAATGGCAAGTTGTCGAGTATGATTTCTCGCGCACATAGCAGTAAAGTAAACTTTTTGTATTCAAAAATTTTTTCGATATGCGCTCGACAAACACGGATGAAAAATTTGAAATGAAAAAAAAAAAAACTTTCAAAATTTTTTGATTTGTTTTATTATTCCCTAGTAACTGGCTAGACTGAATGTGACCATTTCTACCTTCACTTTCCGTAGCAAGTAGATTTTTTGAATTGCCTACTGCCATATTGAAAAATAATTCAACTCCAAATGAAATGCATCAATGTGCAGCCCTACCTATGCATATTGTGTCGAGTATGAGTAATGGCAAGTTGTCGAGTATGATTTCTCGCGCACTTAGCAGTAAAGTAAACTTTTTGTATTCAAAAATTTTTTCGATATGCGCTCGACAAACACGGATGAAAAATTTGAAATGAAAAAAAAAAAACACTTTCAAAATTTTTTGATTTTTTTTATTATTCCCTAGTAACTGGCTAGACTGAATGTGACCATTTCTACCTTCACTTTCCGTAGCAAGTAGATTTTTTGAATTGCCTACTGCCATATTGAAAAATAATTCAACTCCAAATGAAATGCATCAATGTGCAGCCCTACCTATGCATATTGTGTGTTTACAACTTCTCTGGACTTCCACAAATAATTCATGACCAAAATTAGCCAAATCGGCTCAGCCGTTTTCGAGTTTTAGCGAGACTTACGAACAGCAATTGATTTTTGTACTCGACTAGCGGCTCGGTACGTGCTTCGCTACGTATAAAGTGAAATAATAAAAAAAATTAAATTGGAACATCAAATTCATTTATTCAGACAAAAAAATATTTTAATTGCTAGCTATTTTAAAACTTAATCCAATACATTTTGAAATACAAAATTTTTTGTTTTTCCAATATTTGCTTGTCTGGCTCGTGGAATTTTTACTTCATAGAATAATAGAAATAAAAAAACCCCGTATGTTC
This sequence comes from Scaptomyza graminum, assembly GCA_018901835.1. NCBI lineage: Eukaryota > Metazoa > Arthropoda > Insecta > Diptera > Drosophilidae > Scaptomyza > Scaptomyza graminum. The sequence goes on along the minus strand of JAEIFL010000284.1, from coordinate 196,233 downwards.
ACAATATGTTTTTTCAAATAAAAAAAAAAACACATACGTATAAAAAAAAATTTGAACTATTCAGAACTCACCGTTTGTAAGAATGCTCTTAACAATATGTTTAAAAATATAAACACAAAGCTATAAGTAAAAGTTTAAATTTGACAGCAAAATCAAAGTTAACATGATGATCCGCCAATTTATTGTGATAAGTGAAAGTGAAGAACCGTTCGACCGATTTTGTGCTAACTTCACACAAACCAGCTACTAAATAGTCCGAACAAAGCCTAAACATTTGGTTTGGACAGGTGAGCCCGTTCTTGAGTGAAAAACTTACATCGAAAAGTGGCATTGATTTTTATATATCTAGATACCGAATGTAAAGAGTATATTGGGTTTGTGCAATGTCCGTCATGGTGTCTGTCCGTCTGTCCGTCTGTATGTTCCCAACTTTTTTCCACACCCTTCAAGCTAGAGTCTTGAAACTTTGCAAATGTCTTTATCTATGAAAGGGACAGATCAAGTTCTAAGATTGGGTCTCTACGATAACTGGGGGGCTGGCAAATCGATAAATTCGATAAATCCACCTGTTCCGCACACCCTTAGAGTTAGAGCTAATTGCTAGGAAGATAGCTACTGGCATCCCCAAAAAAATTGCATCAAAAAAGCCCACCCGCTGTTTTAAATCAGAAACGCCTATATCTTCCTCAGTTTTCGAGCTGCAGCCACCAATGGCGCCAGATAGGTGATGACGATCCCAAAAAAACTGCATCAAAACTTTGGATGCCACGCCCACCCATACCGCCCTTGCCCACCCCAACTTTTCGTTAAAAACGGGAATGCGTGTATCTTTCATGGTGTTGGAGCTAGAGTCTCCAAATTTGGTAGAAAGATAGCTGCTGGCGTCCCCTTCTTCCCATCTTCCCTTTGCAATCAGGCCTCTTTTTACCGGTTTTAAAACAGGTTACGAGTATATCGCAGTATATCGGTTGCGCCCGACTGCAACGTTTCCACTTGTTTTTTTTTTTTTTTTTTTAATATTTTGGAGTGTTTTTTGAAAAGTTTTTTGTATACAAAAAGTGTAGCTAGAATGTCCCGCCAGTTACTCGTGAAATGGTCTCAAAATACGATTTTGTGTTGGTCTTGATCGAGTGGTGCTTATTCGATCATTTTTCAGCCTTCTTTCTCGGTGTTCAGTTGTCAATGAACGACCTTTCCGATCGTAATGTGCAACGAGAAAAACTTCGATTTTGACGATCTGGGGAAATATGTTCAGACAAATCTTCCGTAGTTGGTTCCAAAACAACAAAATGCGTATGACAGAACTATCAATCGTGCAATCCCGGAACAAAGCGGAGGAGTGTTTTTCACGGATGCGCCCGGTGTTACTGGCAAGAATTTTCTTCTTTCACTCATTTTGGCAACCAGACGATAATAAAATTTAGGTTGCACTTGCCATTGCATCATCTGACATTGCGGCAACACTTTTGGATGGTGGCCGAATTTGCAAAACACTGAGGCACCAACATGAAACATCAGTAAAAACTCTGGAATGGGCAAAGTACTCCAAACGTGTCAAATAATCAAAGGGGACCGTGATACAAAGAATACCGATAACGCATTGCGCATAAATGCGTGACGTCACATGTGCCCAGTTGGGATTTGAATTGCATATTGCATACAGTGAATTTGATCAAGTTACGAGTGAATTAATTGATTGATTATGCGTTGTGCAGTTTTTGGATGCAACAATAACAATGTTAAGAACAATTTTTGTAGTTTTTACCATTTATGCATTTTCAACCAACTAATTCACTCGTAACTTGTTCAAATTCACTGTATGCAACATGCAATTCAAATCCCAACTGGGCACATGTGACGTAGATGCGCAGAAGGTGAACCCCTGACTGCGCAATCTAAGACCCCATTTACACGGTGAAACATTTCACTGAAACATTTTTTCATTCTGTTTTAAAGTTTCTTCGCAAATCTGGTTGCATTTACACGGTGAAATTGTTTCATGAAACATTTCACTGAAACTTTTTGGTAAATGCAACTCTGATTTAAATTTATGGTCGATAAACATACATCTTTGCCATCGACTGTTTTATTTGTTAAAATCTAATTGATTTGACAGAAGTAACAAGTAAATAATTTAATTTAATTTTATAATTTATAAGCCACAACAATTTATTTACTATTTGCTTGTGCGATATTTTGTATCGATAACTTTATGATTCACATCAAACACTGTGCAACTCTGTGTTTACATGCAATCGGAACAAGGCAAAGCAAAATGATCAAATGTTTCACTGTTTCAGTAAACGTGAAACTTTACCTGAAACATTTACCCCTCTACACCCTTTGCCTACAAACGAATGTTTCAGTGAAATGTTTCACCGTGTAAAAGGGGTCTTACTTAACATGAAACAAATGATGCACAACTCACAATACTAACCAGAATTATTAACTTGCCTTGCCAATTTGTTGATTGTTTGCGTTAACTTTAAAAATTGGTAATATTAAGTTAACTGCCAAACTTGCAGCTATGATCGTTGCAGCTCTCTGCTCCCGGAAAAGTATCGAAAACTTTGGGGGTGTTCACTTGTCCTCGTAAAATCGTAAAGCGTAAAATCGTTAACTCAAAAATGTAAAAAAAAACAACAAAATACATGAGAAAAAATCTACGATGCTTACGATACCCCTGGGTGTGTCTAAAAAAAACTGTCGTAAAATTGCAAAAACTGTGTAGTTACAGTGCTGTAAAATTTTCCAAAGAATCGAGTAAAAATACTTGGTATCAATGATATTTCGATATTTTGTCATACAAAAATTTGGTCACATTTTAAGTTACAGCGTGCATCTGGCTACTTAGGTAACAAACATGTGATCCTATTTCTACTGCACTCTCAGTTGGTCTACCTATTTGACCCTAAATGCGCATATATGTCATGATTTAATATTCTGATTCTATTCTTTATAATCTTATCTTATTCATACCTAAAAAGTAACGAATAAAGGTTTTATATAAGAGCTTGTCAAAACAGCTGTTCTACGACGACAATTACAACTGTCAAAGAAAAAAGGGTGCGCATTAGCTCGTGTGTCGTAATATTACGCTTTACGATTTTACGAAGACAAGTGAACACTACCAATGTAAAATTTTTAGATCCAAATAATACCGATTTTGTACATGTCGCAGGTTCTCGCGACTTTTAATGGAAAATGCAGGCGTTTAAAATTGAATGGCAAGTTGTCGAGTATGATTTCTCGCGCACTTAGCAGTAAAGTAAACTTTTTGTATTCAAAAATTTTTTCGATATGCGCTCGACAAACACGGATGGAAAATTTGAAATGAAAAAAAAAACACTTTCAAAATTTTTTGATTTTTTTTATTATTCCCTAGTAACTGGCTAGACTGAATGTGACCATTTCTACCTTCACTTTCCGTAGCAAGTAGATTTTTTGAATTGCCTACTGCCATATTGAAAAATAATTCAACTCCAAATGAAATGCATCAATGTGCAGCCCTACCTATGCATATTGTGTGTTTACAACTTCTCTGGACTTCCACAAATAATTCAAGACCAAAATTAGCCAAATCGGTTCAGCCGTTTTCGAGTTTTAGCGAGACTTACGAACAGCAATTGATTTTTATACTCGACTAGCGGCTCGGTACGTGCTTCGCTACGTATAAAGTGAAATAATAAAAAAAATTAAATTGGAACATCAAATTCATTTATTCAGACAAAAAAATATTTTAATTGCTAGCTATTTTAAAACTTAATCCAATACATTTTGAAATACAAAATTTTTTGTTTCTCCAATATTTGCTTGTCTGGCTCGTGGAATTTTTACTTCATAGAATAATAGAAATAAAAAAACCCGTATGTTCACAATATGTTTTTTCAAATAAAAAAAAAAGCACATACGTATAAAAAAAATTTGAACTATTCAGAACTCACCGTTTGTAAGAATGCTCTTAACAATATTTTTAAAAATATAAACACAAAGCTATAAGTAAAAGTTTAAATTTGACAGCAAAATCAAAGTTAACATGATGATCCGCCAATTTATTGTGATAAGTGAAAGTGAAGAACCGTTCGACCGATTTTGTGCTAACTTCACACAAACCAGCTACTAAATAGTCCGAACAAAGCCTAAACATTTGGTTTGGACAGGTGAGCCCGTTCTTGAGTGAAAAACTTACATCGAAAAGTGGCATTGATTTTTATATATCTAGATACCGAATGTAAAGAGTATATTGGGTTTGTGCAATGTCCGTCATGGTGTCTGTCCGTCTGTCCGTCTGTATGTTCCCAACTTTTTTTCCACACCCTTCAAGCTAGAGTCTTGAAACTTTGCAAATGTCTTTATCTATGAAAAGGACAGATCAAGTTCTAAGATTGGGTCTCTACAATAACTGGGGGGCTGGCAAATCGATAAATTCGATAAATCCACCTGTTCCGCACACCCTTAGAGTTAGAGCTAATTGCTAGGAAGATAGCTACTGGCATCCCCAAAAAAATTGCATCAAAAAAGCCCACCCGCTGTTTTAAATCAGAAACGCCTATATCTTCCTCAGTTTTCGAGCTGCAGCCACCAATGGCGCCAGATAGGTGATGACGATCCCAAAAAAACTGCATCAAAACTTTGGATGCCACGCCCACCCATACCGCCCTTGCCCACCCCAACTTTTCGTTAAAAACGGGAATGCGTGTATCTTTCATGGTGTTGGAGCTAGAGTTTCCAAATTTGGTAGAAAGATAGCTGCTGGCGTCCCCTTCTTCCCATCTTCCCTTTGCAATCAGGCCTCTTTTTACCGGTTTTAAAACAGGTTACGAGTATATCGGTTGCGCCCGACTGCAACATTTCCACTTGTTTTTTTTTTTTTTTAATATTTTGGAGTGTTTTTTGAATAGTTTTTTGTATACAAAAAGTGTAGCTAGAATGTCCCGCCAGTTACTCGTGAAATGGTCTCAAAATACGATTTTGTGTTGGTCTTGATCGAGTGGTGCTTATTCGATCATTTTTCAGCCTTCTTTCTCGGTGTTCAGTTGTCAATGAACGACCTTTCCGATCGTAATGTGCAACGAGAAAAACTTCGATTTTGACGATCTGGGGAAATATGTTCAGACAAATCTTCCGTAGTTGGTTCCAAAACAACAAAATGCGTATGACAGAACTATCAATCGTGCAATCCCGGAACAAAGTGGAGGAGTGTTTTTCACGGATGCGCCCGGTGTTACTGGCAAGACTTTTCTTCTTTCACTCATTTTGGCAACCAGACGATAATAAAATTTAGGTTGCACTTGCCATTGCATCATCTGACATTGCGGCAACACTTTTGGATGGTGGCCGAATTTGCAAAACACTGAGGCACCAACATGAAACATCAGTAAAAACTCTGGAATGGGCAAAGTACTCCAAACGTGTCAAATAATCAAAGGGGACTGTGATACAAAGAATACCGATAACGCATTGCGCATAAATGCGTGACGTCACATGTGCCCAGTTGGGATTTGAATTGCATATTGCATACAGTGAATTTGATTAAGTTACGAGTGAATTAATTGATCGGTTATGCGTTGTGTTCAGAACAATTTTTGTAGTTTTTACCATTTACGCATTTTCAACCAACTAATTCACTCGTAACTTGTTCAAATTCACTGTATGCAACATGCAATTCAAATCCCAACTGGGCACATGTGACGTAGATGCGCAGAAGGTGAACCCCTGACTGCGCAATCTAAGACCCCATTTACACGGTGAAACATTTCACTGAAACATTTTTTCATTCTGTTTTAAAGTTTCTTCGCAAATCTGGTTGCATTTACACGGTGAAATTGTTTCATGAAACATTTCACTGAAACTTTTTGGTAAATGCAACTCAGATTTAAATTTATGGTCGATAAACATACATCTTTGCCATCGACTGTTTTATTTGTTAAAATCTAATTGATTTGATAGAAGTAACAAGTAAATAATTTAATTTAATTTTATAATTTATAAGCCACAACAATTTATTTACTATTTGCTTGTGCGATATTTTGTATCGATAACTTTATGATTCACATCAAACACTGTGCAACTCTGTGTTTACATGCAATCGGAACAAGGCAAAGCAAAATGAACAAATGTTTCACTGTTTCAGTAAACGTGAAACTTTACCTGAAACATTTACCCCTCTACACCCTTTGCCTACAAACGAATGTTTCAGTGAAATGTTTCACCGTGTAAAAGGGGTCTTACTTAACATGAAACAAATGATGCACAACTCACAATACTAACCAGAATTATTAACTTGCCTTGCCAATTTGTTGATTGTTTGCGTTAACTTTAAAAATTGGTAATATTAAGTTAACTGCCAAACTTGCAGCTATGATCGTTGCAGCTCTCTGCTCCCGGAAAAGTATCGAAAACTTTGGGGGTGTTCACTTGTCCTCGTAAAATCGTAAAATCGTAAAGCGTAAAATCGTTAACTCAAAAATGTAAAAAAAAACAACAAAATACATGAGAAAAAATCTACGATGCTTACGATACCCCTGGGTGTGTCTAAAAAAAACTGTCGTAAAATTGCAAAAACTGTGTAGTTACAGTGCTGTAAAATTTTCCAAAGAATCGAGTAAAAATACTTGGTATCAATGATATTTCGATATTTTGTCATACAAAAATTTGGTCACATTTTAAGTTACAGCGTGCATCTGGCTACTTAGGTAACAAACATGTGATCCTATTTCTACTGCACTCTCAGTTGGTCTACCTATTTGACCCTAAATGCGCATATATGTCATGATTTAATATTCTGATTCTATTCTTTATAATCTTATCTTATTCATACCTAAAAAGTAACGAATAAAGTTTTTATATAAGAGCTTGTCAAAACAGCTGTTCTACGACGACAATTACAACTGTCAAAGAAAAAAGGGTGCTCATTAGCTCGTGTGTCGTAATATTACGCTTTATGATTTTACGAAGACAAGTGAACACTACCAATGTAAAATTTTTAGATCCAAATAATACCGATTTTGTACATGTCGCAGGTGCTCGCGACTTTTAATGGAAAATGCAGGCGTTTAAAATTGAATGGCAAGTTGTCGAGTATGATTTCTCGCGCACTTAGCAGTAAAGTAAACTTTTTGTATTCAAAAATTTTTTCGATATGCGCTCGACAAACACGGATGGAAAATTTTAAATGAAAAAAAAAACACTTTCAAAATTTTTTGATTTTTTTTATTATTCCCTAGTAACTGGCTAGACTGAATGTGACCATTTCTACCTTCACTTTCCGTAGCAAGTAGATTTTTTGAATTGCCTACTGCCATATTGAAAAATAATTCAACTCCAAATGAAATGCATCAATGTGCAGCCCTACCTATGCATATTGTGTGTTTACAACTTCTCTGGACTTCCACAAATAATTCAAGACCAAAATTAGCCAAATCGGTTCAGCCGTTTTCGAGTTTTAGCGAGACTTACGAACAGCAATTGATTTTTATACTCGACTAGCGGCTCGGTACGTGCTTCGCTACGTATAAAGTGAAATAATAAAAAAAATTAAATTGGAACATCAAATTCATTTATTCAGACAAAAAAATATTTTAATTGCTAGCTATTTTAAAACTTAATCCAATACATTTTGAAATACAAAATTTTTTGTTTTTCCAATATTTGCTTGTCTGGCTCGTGGAATTTTTACTTCATAGAATAATAGAAATAAAAAAACCCGTATGTTCACAATATGTTTTTTCAAATAAAAAAAAAAACACATACGTATAAAAAAAATTTGAACTATTCAGAACTCACCGTTTGTAAGAATGCTCTCAACAATATGTTTAAAAATATAAACACAAAGCTATAAGTAAAAGTTTAAATTTGACAGCAAAATCAAAGTTAACATGATGATCCGCCAATTTATTGTGATAAGTGAAAGTGAAGAACCGTTCGACCGATTTTGTGCTAACTTCACACAAACCAGCTACTAAATAGTCCGAACAAAGCCTAAACATTTGGTTTGGACAGGTGAGCCCGTTCTTGAGTGAAAAACTTACATCGAAAAGTGGCATTGATTTTTATATATCTAGATACCGAATGTAAAGAGTATATTGGGTTTGTGCAATGTCCGTCATGGTGTCTGTCCGTCTGTCCGTCTGTATGTTCCCAACTTTTTTCCACACCCTTCAAGCTAGAGTCTTGAAACTTTGCAAATGTCTTTATCTATGAAAAGGACAGATCAAGTTCTAAGATTGGGTCTCTACGATAACTGGGGGGCTGGCAAATCGATAAATTCGATAAATCCACCTGTTCCGCACATCCTTAGAGTTAGAGCTAATTGCTAGGAAGATAGCTACTGGCATTCCCAAAAAAATTGCATCAAAAAAGCCCACCCGCTGTTTTAAATCAGAAACGCCTATATCTTCCTCAGTTTTCGAGCTGCAGCCACCAATGGCGCCAGATAGGTGATGACGATCCCAAAAAAACTGCATCAAAACTTTGGATGCCACGCCCACCCATACCGCCCTTGCCCACCCCAACTTTTCGTTAAAAACGGGAATGCGTGTATCTTTCATGGTGTTGGAGCTAGAGTTTCCAAATTTGGTAGAAAGATAGCTGCTGGCGTCCCCTTCTTCCCATCTTCCCTTTGCAATCAGGCCTCTTTTTACCGGTTTTAAAACAGGTTACGAGTATATCGCAGTATATCGGTTGCGCCCGACTGCAACATTTCCACTTGTTTTTTTTTTTTTTTAATATTTTGGAGTGTTTTTTGAATAGTTTTTTGTATACAAAAAGTGTAGCTAGAATGTCCCGCCAGTTACTCGTGAAATGGTCTCAAAATACGATTTTGTGTTGGTCTTGATCGAGTGGTGCTTATTCGATCATTTTTCAGCCTTCTTTCTCGGTGTTCAGTTGTCAATGAACGACCTTTCCGATCGTAATGTGCAACGAGAAAAACTTCGATTTTGACGATCTGGGGAAATATGTTCAGACAAATCTTCCGTAGTTGGTTCCAAAACAACAAAATGCGTATGACAGAACTATCAATCGTGCAATCCCGGAACAAAGCGGAGGAGTGTTTTTCACGGATGCGCCCGGTGTTACTGGCAAGAATTTTCATCTTTCACTCATTTTGGCAACCAGACGATAATAAAATTTAGGTTGCACTTGCCATTGCATCATCTGACATTGCGGCAACACTTTTGGATGGTGGCCGAATTTGCAAAACACTGAGGCACCAACATGAAACATCAGTAAAAACTCTGGAATGGGCAAAGTACTCCAAACGTGTCAAATAATCAAAGGGGACCGTGATACGAAGAATACCGATAACGCATTGCGCATAAATGCGTGACGTCACATGTGCCCAGTTGGGATTTGAATTGCATATTGCATACAGTGAATTTGATTAAGTTACGAGTGAATTAATTGATCGGTTATGCGTTGTGTTCAGAACAATTTTTGTAGTTTTTACCATTTACGCATTTTCAACCAACTAATTCACTCGTAACTAGTTCAAATTCACTGTATGCAACATGCAATTCAAATCCCAACTGGGCACATGTGACGTAGATGCGCAGAAGGTGAACCCCTGACTGCGCAATCTAAGACCCCATTTACACGGTGAAACATTTCACTGAAACATTTTTTCATTCTGTTTTAAAGTTTCTTCGCAAATCTGGTTGCATTTACACGGTGAAATTGTTTCATGAAACATTTCACTGAAACTTTTTGGTAAATGCAACTCTGATTTAAATTTATGGTCGATAAACATACATCTTTGCCATCGACTGTTTTATTTGTTAAAATCTAATTGATTTGATAGAAGTAACAAGTAAATAATTTAATTTAATTTTATAATTTATAAGCCACAACAATTTATTTACTATTTGCTTGTGCGATATTTTGTATCGATAACTTTATGATTCACATCAAACACTGTGCAACTCTGTGTTTACATGCAATCGGAACAAGGCAAAGCAAAATGAACAAATGTTTCACTGTTTCAGTAAACGTGAAACTTTACCTGAAACATTTACCCCTCTACACCCTTTGCCTACAAACGAATGTTTCAGTGAAATGTTTCACCGTGTAAAAGGGGTCTTACTTAACATGAAACAAATGATGCACAACTCACAATACTAACCAGAATTATTAACTTGCCTTGCCAATTTGTTGATTGTTTGCGTTAACTTTAAAAATTGGTAATATTAAGTTAACTGCCAAACTTGCAGCTATGATCGTTGCAGCTCTCTGCTCCCGGAAAAGTATCGAAAACTTTGGGGGTGTTCACTTGTCCTCGTAAAATCGTAAAATCGTAAAGCGTAAAATCGTTAACTCAAAAATGTAAAAAAAACAACAAAATACATGAGAAAAAATCTACGATGCTTACGATACCCCTGGGTGTGTCTAAAAAAAACTGTCGTAAAATTGCAAAAATTGTGTAGTTACAGTGCTGTAAAATTTTCCAAAGAATCGAGTAAAAATACTTGGTATCAATGATATTTCGATATTTTGTCATACAAAAATTTGGTCACATTTTAAGTTACAGCGTGCATCTGGCTACTTAGGTAACAAACATGTGATCCTATTTCTACTGCACTCTCAGTTGGTCTACCTATTTGACCCTAAATGCGCATATATGTCATGATTTAATATTCAGATTCTATTCTTTATAATCTTATCTTATTCATACCTAAAAAGTAACGAATAAAGGTTTTATATAAGAGCTTGTCAAAACAGCTGTTCTACGACGACAATTACAACTGTCAAAGAAAAAAGGGTGCTCATTAGCTCGTGTGTCGTAATATTACGCTTTACGATTTTACGAAGACAAGTGAACACTACCAATGTACAATTTTTAGATCCAAATAATACCGATTTTGTACATGTCGCAGGTGCTCGCGACTTTTAATGGAAAATGCAGGCGTTTAAAATTGAATGGCAAGTTGTTGAGTATGATTTCTCGCGCAATTAGCAGTAAAGTAAACTTTTTGTATTCAAAATTTTTTTTCGAAATGCACTCGACAAACACGGATGGAAAATTTGAAATAAAAAAAAAACACTTTCAAAATTTTTTGATTTTTTTTATTATTCCCTAGTAACTGGCTAGACTGAATGTGACCATTTCTACCTTCACTTTCCGTAGCAAGTAGATTTTTTGAATTGCCTACTGCCATATTGAAAAATAATTCAACTCCAAATGAAATGCATCAATGTGCAGCCCTACCTATGCATATTGTGTGTTTACAACTTCTCTGGACTTCCACAAATAATTCAAGACCAAAATTAGCCAAATCGGTTCAGCCGTTTTCGAGTTTAAGCGAGACTTACGAACAGCAATTGATTTTTATACTCGACTAGCGGCTCGGTACGTGCTTCGCTACGTATAAAGTGAAATAATAAAAAAAAATTGAATTGGAACATCATTCATTTATTCAGACAAAAAAATATTTTAATTGCTAGCTATTTTAAAACTTAATCCAATACATTTTGAAATACAAAATTTTTTGTTTTTCCAATATTTGCTTGTCTGGCTCGTGGAATTTTTACTTCATAGAATAATAGAAATAAAAAAACCCGTATGTTCACAATATGTTTTTTCAAATAAAAAAAAAAGCACATACGTATAAAAAAAATTTGAACTATTCAGAACTCACCGTTTGTAAGAATGCTCTCAACAATATGTTTAAAAATATAAACACAAAGCTATAAGTAAAAGTTTAAATTTGACAGCAAAATCAAAGTTAACATGATGATCCGCCAGTTTATTGTGATAAGTGAGAGTGAAGAACCGTTCGACCGATTTTGTGCTAACTTCACACAAACCAGCTACTAAATAGTCCGAACAAAGCCTAAACATTTGGTTTGGACAGGTGAGCCCGTTCTTGAGTGAAAAACTTACATCGAAAAGTGGCATTGATTTTTATATATCTAGATACCGAATGTAAAGAGTATATTGGGTTTGTGCAATGTCCGTCATGGTGTCTGTCCGTCTGTCCGTCTGTATGTTCCCAACTTTTTTCCACACCCTTCAAGCTAGAGTCTTGAAACTTTGCAAATGTCTTTATCTATGAAAGGGACAGATCAAGTTCTAAGATTGGGTCTCTACGATAACTGGGGGGCTGGCAAATCGATAAATTCGATAAATCCACCTGTTCCGCACACCCTTAGAGTTAAAGCTAATTGGTAGGAAGATAGCTGCTGGCATCCCCAAAAAAATTGCATCAAAAAAGCCCACCCGCTGTTTTAAATCAGAAACGCCTATATCTTCTTCAGTTTTCGAGCTGCAGCCACCAAATTTTGCGCCAGATAGGTGATGACGATCCCAAAAAAACTGCATCAAAACTTTGGATGCCACGCCCACCCATACCGTCCTTGCCCACCCCAACTTTTCGTTAAAAACGGGAATGTGTGTATCTTTCATGGTGTTGGAGCTAGAGTCTCCAAATTTGGTAGAAAGATAGCTGCTGGCGTCCCCTTCTTCCCATCTTCCCTTTGCAATCAGGCCTCTTTTTACCGGTTTTAAAACAGGTTACGAGTATATCGCAGTATATCGGTTGCGCCCGACTGCAACGTTTCCACTTGTTTTTTTTTTTTTTTTTTTTAATTTTGGAGTGTTTTTTGAATAGTTTTTTGTATACAAAAAGTGTAGCTAGAATGTCCCGCCAGTTACTCGTGAAATGGTCTCAAAATACGATTTTGTGTTGGTCTTGATCGAGTGGTGCTTATTCGATCATTTTTCAGCCTTCTTTCTCGGTGTTCAGTTGTCAATGAACGACCTTTCCGATCGTAATGTGCAACGAGAAAAACTTCGATTTTGACGATCTGGGGAAATATGTTCAGACAAATCTTCCGTAGTTGGTTCCAAAACAACAAAATGCGTATGACAGAACTATCAATCGTGCAATCCCGGAACAAAGCGGAGGAGTGTTTTTCACGGATGCGCCCGGTGTTACTGGCAAGAATTTTCTTCTTTCACTCATTTTGGCAACCAGACGATAATAAAATTTAGGTTGCACTTGCCATTGCATCATCTGACATTGCGGCAACACTTTTGGATGGTGGCCGAATTTGCAAAACACTGAGGTACCAACATGAAACATCAGTAAAAACTCTGGAATGGGCAAAGTACTCCAAACGTGTCAAATAATCAAAGGGGACTGTGATACAAAGAATACCGATAACGCATTGCGCATAAATGCGTGACGTCACATGTGCCCAGTTGGGATTTGAATTGCATATTGCATACAGTGAATTTGATCAAGTTACGCAGAAGGTGAACCCCTGACTGCGCAATCTAAGACCCCATTTACACGGTGAAACATTTCACTGAAACATTTTTTCATTCTGTTTTAAAGTTTCTTCGCAAATCTGGTTGCATTTACACGGTGAAATTGTTTCATGAAACATTTCACTGAAACTTTTTGGTAAATGCAACTCTGATTTAAATTTATGGTCGATAAACATACATCTTTGCCATCGACTGTTTTATTTGTTAAAATCTAATTGATTTGATAGAAGTAACAAGTAAATAATTTAATTTAATTTTATAATTTATAAGCCACAACAATTTATTTACTATTTGCGCTAATATTTGCTTGTGCGATATTTTGTATCGATAACTTTATGATTCACATCAAACAGTGTGCAACTCTGTGTTTATATGCAATCGGAATCGAAATGTTTCAGTGAAATGTTTCACCGTGTAAAGGCCTGTACGCAGAAGCCCGTACAGCGCCCGTACTGTCAAAACTTCATATAAAAAAATTGTCTCGTACAGCGCCAGTACAGTCATAACATTTTCAAGTCCGCAGTATTTACTCTCTACGAGCCGCACGTAGTGTTGGACAATGAAACTGTTAAAATCTTATGTTAAATTTGTACGACTGTAAATAGCGTTCAGAAGCTATTTACGGGAGTAAAACAGCGCAAAATGTCTGAACGCAAGTCACGCTATAAAAATTTTGAAAATGATTTGGACAAAATTGCGCTGATGGAGGCAATTGAGCGTCGGCCAGTCTTGTGGGACTTAACCAACAAGCTGCATTTTAATAATATTTTGATAAGAAGTGCTTGGGAGGAAATTGGTGCCGAACTGCTGCTGCAAATAAATTTTGTTGTTCAGAATCTATTTTACTTTAATTAATTGATTTGCCCAAATGTAAACAAAACACAGTTGCATTTCCGATTTATTTACATAAAGTAATCAACCTACCGCCACAATATGTGCATTTTTCAACACTTATCGTTACAGCCCGTAAAACTCATGTATTAGGTGGGGGGGGGGGGGCTCCTGCGTACAGGCCTTAAAGGGGCCTACGCAGATCACAATTAAGCTCTCGTACCGTACTGCACCAATTTAACGAGCCGTGTCGACCAGTTCTAAACAACGCACATATTGTGGCGGTCGGTTGACTACTTTCTCGAAATAAATCGGAAATGCAGCAGTGTTTTTTTAAATTTAACTAAATTTTAAATAATAATTAACGAACAACGTACGCTACTTTTGTGTTTCTGTACAACAAAAAAAAAATGGTAGCATTTTAGTAAACCCATGTTTGATGAGCACAACTGAAATTACCAGAGATTATGATAAACATAACCGAAACCACTCAAAAGACTCAAAGCAAATTCACCTTACAGATCTTTACCCGGGCAGTACGGGTCGGCTTGAGTTGAAGAATAAAAATTTATATGTTATTTTAATTGTATCATATGAATTAATTTATATATTTTTATTAATTTCTTGTTGTGCAGCATTGACTGCCAAAACAATAAGTATGGCGCTATTGGAGTTCAATTTTGTCAATATTTTCCGAAATATGTATAAGCCGGCTCTTGCCCGACATGTTGTTTACTTTTTGCTACATTTAACGAGCCGTGAAGATATGCTCAGCATTGTTCACTGGCCGTACACAGCCACACTGTTAATTAACATTTTCATTGTTCAACACTTTTTAAAGGCCAGTAGTTAACATACTGCGTACCATGCTTTCGTTGAACTGTACGGGCGCTGTACGAGACCATTTTTTTTATATGAAGTTTTAACAGTACGAAAGCTTAACGACGCACAGTGGGGCCTTTGCTCATTTTACTTATCAAAAATCATATCTTCTAAACTAATGAAGCGATTTCAAAAATTTAAAAAGCAATTAATAGATGACTTTTCAAGCTTTAAAATGAATGTTCGCCAAGAGTGCTAGGTATCCGTGGTGCTTAAATATTCAAGGTCAAAGTCAAGAAATATTTCCAGCACATTTTACCTGTAAAATTCCAATTAAAAACGTTTGTTTTTAATCATAACTGAAAATTTTGTATAACTTCAATGACTATTTCGCATTTTTTGTTGTTTTTATTCGATTTTCTAACTTAAATACATAAAATTTAAATTCTTATTTTTGGGTGATTTTTTGAGGTTAATTTTTAATATTTGCTATTGATGGCTGATTTTCAACCAAATAATCATCAACATTAATGCTAGTAAGGTTAACATCTAATAAACTCAACATTTCGGAACTATAGTTGCTATCTTCCAAATCCTTTCGTGATCGCACATGTCTCAGCGATGCAAGAAGTGGATCCGATGAGGCTGCCAGCATGTTGAAAAGGTCTCCATTTTGTCGCACCCGAGAAATTTTGCACGTATTAGTGTATCTGAAACTGTTGTAGTCCTTGTTTTTACATTCCTGTGCTTCTGATATTCTATTAAGTCCTTTCCATGAGCCAGTTCAGTTGTTAAGCTATCCGTAGCATCCTCAAGCTTACGTTTCCTTGTAAGACATGAACACTCCTCCATACTTTTTTGCGGCCTTCCTCTTCCTCGGCTAGTCGATGGGTAAACTTCTTCCTGTTCTGAATATCCGAATGTTGTACATTCCTCCAACCAATTTTCATGCTTTTTTAGGAAAGCCGACATGTTTCTATGGGCCAAGTTCCATTTTCGCTTCAAGTTAGCGTGAATGAATTTAATTTGTGTCTGAAGCGCACAGCTAGCGTTTTCGAGTACGCCAATCTCTTTAAGCAATGCCACTTGAAAATCGTTAAAATTTTCAGAAGCACGAAAAAGTTCAAAAATCTTTGAATTTGTTAAATCCATTATTGCGCTTATTTATCAAAATTTCGAGAATTATATTGAAAAATACTATTCGATCTGAAAATTTCTTATTGTTCGCAGCAATAGACAACAAGTGTTTCCTCTTATGAAGTTATGAAATAACTGTTGCCATCAAGTGACATGTTTGGCACTTTATACCATATTTTTGAGTTAGCTAGGTAAGCAAGGAAAATTGGTATAACCCTTTTCCAATTAGCTAGGTAAAAAACAATATATACCTAATGTATTGATTTGCATTAAAAATAGGTAAACGGGGAAATACAGAAATTAAAAAATAAATAAGCAACTTTCCATCAACTACAACTATATTTACCTGCCTCCTCAGACCTTTTCCATTCAGGTAATTAGAAAGGATAGGAAGGAAAAAAGGATTAGAAGGGATATATATAGACAGGTAGTACTTATAATACAACATTTAGAAATGTTGTCAATAAACAGCACACACGCTACAGCCAAATTTGTATGCGCTCTTCTTCTTCCTTATACCTGCCGCGTGTTTTTAACTCGAGGTATCCCTAGTTTTTTGGCTCGCGTTTCCAAAACGCAGATTTTCGCAGATTCTGACTATATACATATGAAAGGTATATATTATAGCTTTCAAATGCATGTGGTCCCACCGTGACTCTGAGAGATACTTTTTTTTTATAGTCCACGAAAGTTCAAAAAATGCCAAAATTTAGTGTATTTTTTAAACGATTCTAATTTAATAAGTATTTCAGCTATATTTAAACTGTATACAGAAAAACACTGAGATTGAACATACTTTTCAGATAAAGAAAAAAGATCGAAGATCGGTTGTGTATGTCGCCCAATATTCAGTTCGAAAGTGGTAAATTTCTGTAAAAATTGTCATTTTTTCGTACTCACGTAAAATTTCTCAACTTTGAGGAGCTCTACCACCCATAATTATTAACCGATTTAAAAAATCTTTTGGATCCATAATCTTTGAAGTATTCTCTATCGATTACATGTTTCACTTTTGCCAAACGCGTTCATGAAAAAAATGATTTTTGATAGGCTATCCGAGAAAAGGCCCCACAGTGCGACGGTCTGCATACGGGCCTTAAAAGGGGTCTTACTTAACATGAAACAAATGATGCAAAACTCACAATACTAACCAGAATTATTAACTTGCCTTGCCAATTTGTTGATTGTTTGCGTTAACTTTAAAAATTGGTAATATTAAGTTAACTTCCAAATTTGTAGTTAAATAGTCATGTTGCAACAGCACACATCAACTACTAAAAACTTAACACAGGCCTGATAACTTAACATTTCTGTTATGCAATAAAAAACTGCCATGTTTAACAATTAGTTAATATTAGGACTTGTAAAAAACTAATAAATGCTTTTGGCAAAATGCCCTATAGAGTACTGGTATCAAAGTATTTCGCTATCGGTTGCGTTCGACTGCAATGTATTCACTACTTTACATTTTGGTTTCTGGGACAGTATCAATTGAGTAAGATTTTGCGTCTAATAACTCTTATCTGATTTCCTCACTAGCACTTTACATCAGCATTTACAGTAATTATCGATAACAAGACGGAGAGCTGTCCTCATACACAACATCAGCATCTGCATCTTGTTTGACAGCTTACAATTATTAACACGCATCTGTCCCTTGTGTCAATTTGACACAATTTTGAGATTTGGCTTTTGCGACTTTTCTACTTATAGAATGTGAATTTTGGCTCACTGAACGAATTTTCAGAAAATCATAATTTCAAAATATCTGAAAATTCGTCAAAATTCGTTCAGTGAGCCAAACTTCACATTCTATAAGTAGAAAAGCATAATTTCAAAATATCTGAAAATTCGTCAAAATTCGTTCAGTGAGCCAAAATTCACATTCAATAAGTAGAAAAGCCGCAAAAGCCGAATCTCAAAATTGTGTCAAATTGACACAAGGGACAGATGCGTGTTAATTCAGCCAACGAGAGTACAATATGGATACAATTTTGTTATCTATTTTGGAGACCGACCGTAAAGAGGAGGCGCTATTAATGTTAAATTAATGTGGATCGTCGAGCTCATCATTAAATCATAATCAATATAGCCCATTTTGCAAAATAATGCATTTAATTTTATGATATGCTATGCTAAGTTATTGGATGGTTGCCTCTGCACTGATTGATTTTTGTATGGAAGTCATTTCCAAGTTGGCAGACGAATTATTATTATTATTATTATTGAATTATTTAGTTTAATAAAATAAATTTAAATTTTAACGTTGGTGTAGTGTTGTCACCATGCCGATAAAATAAATTATCGTGCATAACAGAAATTTTTTTAGAGTATCGAGTACTGTTATCACCAGATGTACTCACATCTTGGCTAGACGCCAGCATCTGCCATATCTTGCAACCATACAATTTGTATGGGAGATGTTCAACATCTTGGCTCAAGATGCGAAGATGCAAGATGTAGCTCTAATGAGGACAGGGCATTACAATTACTTTTAATACATGAATATAAAATAACAATATTTTTTTTTGTTCTTGTTTTAGGCCAGGGAAAACCGGCATGCGATGTCCAGAGCTTTATACTCAAAAACTTTTACTTGGCTTGTTAATAAAATAAATGTCTGCACAAATCCTGGAAAAGATGCCAATCAGTTTTTAGGTGTTCTTGATATATTTGGATTTGAAAATTTTGCGAAGAACTCCTTTGAGCAACTCTGCATAAACTATGCCAACGAGAAGTTACACAAATTTTTTAATCATTACGTATTTTCATTAGAACAGTCAATCGTAAGTATCTTAAGTGTTATATTTGATATACCATTTGCGTAATTTACCAATTTCACAATTCAATATCATTAGCACTATTAAAGCCTTTTCATAAAAGAGCAACTCGAATAATTGACCAAAATATGTAAAATAAATAGACCAAATATGTATGTCTGTTTTTTTGAAGTTATACTTCTAATACCGCAGTTGGGTAGTAACCCAAAAAAAAACGACATAAAAAGTGGACAGAAAGGTGCATAAAAGGGGAACAGCGGAGGTACGCTATATTATACATAAGAGAGAAAGAATGGCTATATTTGTGTGAAGGTTTCACTGCAAGAAAGAGTGAGACAACTACATGTATATTATTTTCAGCTGTAAGTGTTGCCAAACTTTGCAATGATTTGGCAGTAAAGTATCGATGCTTTATATCGATTACTGTGCGAAAAGTACAAAGTTTCGCATTAATACACTTAGGGCCAGTTTCTCAATGTCTGGTTAGCTAAACTAACAGATGGTTAGCTTAACTATCTGATGGTTAGTCAAAATTGAGTTTCTCAATGTCTGGTTAGGGTTGTTCGTAATAAAAACTAACATGAGGCCTGAGTGCCGGTTAAAATTTGTTCTCTCGTTAAGTGCCGATATAAATATCGTTTAATCATCGTTAGGCAAACAGCTGACTGTGGCTGACACTTGCATTGTTTACAATTTATTATTCAAGCAAAATGGCATCGGATCAAAGAGTTTTTGACATCCGCGCAATTGAAACACAATTTGAAGAAATGGAGCAGCGCGTGAGCTCATTAAACTTGTTTTTTTTTATCATTTCCATTTTTTTAAATGTTATTTTTCAGTTGGAAGAAGAATTTGGCAGTCACAAAACAAAAAATACCAAACAAAAACAGCTGTTTTGCTCGAAAAGGGCTCGATCAGGGTGGCAGCACCATCAATGCGATAGTATCATATCGATTTAACTTAACCATACATTGAGAAAACCAAATTGGCTTAACGCGAGCGTTAAATTTATCTGGTCGTTAGCTAATTCTTACTTTAACCAGACATTGAGAAACTGGCCCTTAACCCTCTAACAGGCAAAATTGATCCAATGGACCGATTTTGTTCATAATTTCAATATATGTTAAAAACGGTGGTAGAAAACGAAAAGTGAAGTTAAATGTTGAATTTTGATTCGGACTTCGCCGACAGGTAAAAATTAAGTAAGGCAGCCTCAGGGCAGCCTTACCCGTTCAGCAAAAAGTTGGCAGGTAGATTAGAGTGTTTTTTATTATTAATATCAATAATGTAATATCAATGCCGTATGCACTACTCATATACTCTTCTGAATACCCTCTTTCCCTTGCATTTATGTCTTTGTCTAAAGGAAACTTACAGCAGGGTATTCTGTTCGCTCTTACAGTACCTAAGCTATAAATTCCTCTGGCACGTAGATATACCAATAAAGGTATAGTTGTATAAAAATTGTCAAAAAATAAGATGTAATTCTTATAATTTGGTATTGATTGCGACAATCGGACGACAATGTTAGCACAGGCACCAAGATCAGGGGCGTCAGGCAGCACTTTATTGTCACCTGCACCATTGTACACCTCAAAACGATATGCAAAGCCCATCGAATCACACAAAACAAACAACTTGATTCCCCATTTGTGGGGCTTATTTGGCATGTACTGACGAAGATGGTGACTAATTATACTCGATACCGAAGGTAAAGAGTATATTGGGTTTGTGCAATGTCCGTCATGGTGTCTGTCCGTCTGTCCGTCTGTCAGTCTGTCCGTCTGTCCGTCTGTATGAACGCAACTTTTTTCCACACCCTTCAAGCTAGAGACTTGAAACTTTGCAAATGTCTTTATCTATGGCCGGGACAGATAAAGTGTCAAGATTGGGGTTATACGATAACTGGGAGGCTGGCAAATCGATAAATTCGATAACTCAAAATCGATAAATCCACCGTTTCCGCACACCCTTACAGTTAGAGCTACCAAATTTGGTAGGAAGATAGCTACTGGCATCCCCGAAAAATTGCATCAAAAATTTTGGGGCCACGCCCACCTATTCCGCCCCCAGCCCCCACAGTTTGAAATCAAAAACGCCTATATCTACCTCAGTTTTTGAGCTACAGCCACCAAATTTTACGCCAAGATAGGTGATGACGATCCCCAAAAAACTGCATCAAAACTTTGGATGCCACGCCCAGCCATACCGCCCTTGCCAACCCCAGCCGCCCCAACTTTTCGTTAAAAACGGGAATGCGTGTATCTTTCATGGTGTTTGAGCTAGAGTCTCCAAACTTGGAAGGAAGATAACTGGTAGTGACCCCCAAAGATATCTTGGCGCCACGCCTACCCCAAGCCCCCTTCCCTAACTTTTAAAAACTTTGAGCTAGAGCTACCAAATTTGGTAGGAAGATAGCTACTGGCATCCCCGAAAAAATTGCATCAAAATTTTGGGGCCACGCCCACCCATTCCGCCCCCAGCTCCCCCGCAGTTTGAAATCAGAAATGCCTATATCTACCTCAGTTTTTGAGCTACAGCCACCAAATTTTACGCCAAGATAGGTGATGACGATCCCCAAAAAACTGCATCAAAACTTTGGATGTCACGCCCACCCATACCGCCCTTGCCCACCTCAGCCGCCCCAACTTTTCGTTAAAAGCGGGAATGCGTGTATCTTTCATAGTGTTTGAGCGAGAGTCTCCAAACTTGGTAGGAAGATAACTGGTAGTGACCCCCAAAGATATCTTGGCGCCACGCCTACCCCAAGCCCCCTTCCCCAACTTTTAAAAACTTCGAGCTAGATTCACCAAATTTGGTAGGAAGATTGCAATTGGCATTCCACAAAGATCTGCATCAAAAATTTGGATCCACGCCCACCAGAAACGCCCGCAGCCTCCTTCCCCTTCCCTTAACAAACTTTGAGCTAGAGTCACCAAATTTAGCAGGAAGATAGCTGGTGGTTTCCCCATCTGTATCAGACAATTTTTGATGCAGCGTACACCCCGGCTGCATCCGTACCCCTTTGCAATCAGGCCTCTTTTTACCGGTTTAAATACTGGTATCGAGTATATCGCAGTCGGTTGCGTCCGACTGCAACGTTTCCACTTGTTTTTGTACTACACATCTGCTCGTCCACACACAACCGAGAGATTTTCGGTATGGAATTGAACCGTTCATTAATTTTTTCGGCTACCGCTCCTTTTCGAAACAACAGGTCGTAACCCGTATTTCCTTTTTTGATGCGCCCGCTTTCGTCCTCAAAACACAGATACCGTTTTATTGCCAGAAACTTTTTCAATGACATTGCGCTTTGAATAGGTAGAAAAGCATTTTGCCCCCAGTAGCTTTCAATGTTAGGATATCTATAGACAGACATGTAGATCAAAACTCTAATATACTTGTACATTTTTACATTTTCACACATTGTCTTGAACATTGTGTTGATATCCTGAGTAATGGCTGCTCGGTTGGTCTCTTCAACAATAATTTTCACAATTTCAGGGGTAAAAAAATAGCAAAAGTACTGCATTGGAGTATCCAAATGCATGATCTTGGTTGGCATTTTAGAATGCCCCTGGAAAGCGATCTCATTCACATGTAGACGCATCGATCTCTTGCGCCATGTCATTCTCGAAAATTCATGAGAATCTTTACAGATACCGCTCACATCTGACAACAAATGAAGATTATGATAATAAATGATCAAACAAGGCAATGTTATGGAATAATTACTTGACAAAGTGAAACCGCCAGAAGAAGGCCCAATGGAAGGACCTGTTTCCTCGAACAATGGCAACGGTGAGCGAATTCTCTTTCGTGGCTTGAAAATTTCAGCTGATGCTGCCGATGTTGATGGCGCAGTGTTTGCAACTGATGCATTTTCCAATTCAGACACATTGAGCGAAAAGCTTACAGCCTGAATAAAGCAATCGCTTGTTTCTCCTGCATTCATGTCGCTTATGCAAGTAGAAATGTAGCGATCGTCATCTAATGATAGTTCCGCAGGCACAAAATCTGGATCGTTCCACTCATCATCACTGCTGAAATCATTATCGCTGCCATCCTCACATCCTTCATCCGATGCAACTTCTTCCAAAAATTCCAATATCTGTTCATCAGATATCTCGGACAGCTTGAACTTTCGTTTGTTGTTCATTTCTATAACAATTATAGTGAAAACAATGGAAAAGTAATAATAATTGTTATGAAATAAAATTTGACATGAATCGGCAAGGCTGCCTGTAGGCTGCTATCAGTTTTCTGCTCCTAAAGCACCATCTAAAGCACCATTTCCATAGAACAGTCCATATTCGCACAATAAACACTATAGGCTACTTACCGAAAAATAATTAGGAGTTCCCGACGTCTATAAGTACTTTTTTTATTTTGTTCGAATTTCACTTTTATCAAACTTCGTTTTTTCCACTTTTTTGCACAACCTTCGCCTTCAAATGATCATAAAAAATGAACCAAACAGCTGATTGAGTTTTAGGGTTGCCAGAGTTCAAAAATTATTTATTCTCAAGTACTACCAACATTCATTTATGTAAATAAAGTTTCGAATAAGAAGTCCAGGACTTAAAAAGGATGGCTGCCTCAGGGCAGCCTTACCCGTTAGAGGGTTAATATACAGTGCATTGAATCAAAAGTAAAAAGAAATTGATGAAATAATAAAATAAAAATTTAATGCATAATTAAAGTTGAACTGCATTAAAATAAAAATTTTATGCTAATGCAAAAATGATCAATGCTTAAAATACTCGAAGCAAAGCAAAAAGATATCGATATCATTTTACTCGTGAGTAGTATTGTGTGATCCCTTAACAAATGTAATAATTTATTATAATGGACGCCCTTAGTGGTCACACGTATTCAAAATGCTCAAAAAAAATGAAATTTGAGGCCAATACGAATATTAATAACGCGATTGGTAAAAGTGCTTGCAAAGAATCGTTGCGGAAAACAAAACGTGCTTTAGTGACGACAAATGCGGAGCGCTGCCGCAAATATAGAAAGAGACTAAAAGCAAAAGAAAATATTGCTACAGAAATAATTAGTTGCGCACTACGACCAAGGACGCGTCGTCAAAATGACAATGAAGTGCGCAACGAAGACAGGTTTGACAAAATTAAATTATATGATTTAATAAACCATTACATTTCTTCTTCTTCCTCAGCATTATTATTAACAACAACAACAATAACAATAACAACAACAGCAACAACGCAGGAGCCCAATTACTAAACAAAAATTATAATTTACTACCCATTCTTTTAAGTGGAGATTTCAACATCAATTTTGCTCACCAATCTTCAAATCCGTTGTT
The DNA here is from genome assembly GCA_018901835.1 of Scaptomyza graminum. Classification (NCBI taxonomy): domain Eukaryota; kingdom Metazoa; phylum Arthropoda; class Insecta; order Diptera; family Drosophilidae; genus Scaptomyza; species Scaptomyza graminum. Next base: position 172,067 of record JAEIFL010000284.1, on the reverse strand, counting down.
AGAATTTCTTTTTGATAAATTAAAATTAAAAATTAATAATAAAAGAAATGAAGCCACAACAAAAAGCGGCACAACAACCGATGCCATATTTACAAGGTATTTAAATTTAAGCTCGAAAATGTTCATATCCTACTTTAGCTATCACAATCCAATAATTTCTATTTTTAATGAATAATAATATGTACGCTTTAATTTTTAACTATATTGAAATAAATGTGGAACATAAAATAATATTCCTTATCTATTTAATATTTGGGAGACTAAATTTGATATCAAACATACTGTATTGCCTGTACAAATATTTCAATTATACAAAAAAACAAATTACAATATAAGAAGTATAACTTCCAAAGAGTGTGTTCGGCACACCCTAATTTTTCGTAAACGTCTAATCAGAACCTTTGGCAGAGGTGTCAGTTAAGGTAGCAAGAGCCTCATTCGATTACTAACAATGCTTTTGTCTATAAAACGAAACTAATGAAACGATTTTTATACTTAAATAAAGCAGAAATGTGCTTCGAAGCAAACCCGTAAAAATAAGTTTCTTTGAAAGATTAATTAATTCACATTATAAATATGTTAAACATTAGCAGTTAAATAAAAACACTTGATAATTCGAAGTTTTATTTATTTTATCTTTTAATTTCGAATTATTTAATATTTCTAACACTCAATAGTTCGTAATATTTTAAGAGTCCCTCGAATTTCGAATTAACGAGAGTCGACTGTCTGCATGATACCTACATTTTCACAATACCGCAATACCTGTTTGTATGTGTTTGGGAAGCATTTCCCTGCTGTCACGTTGTTTGGGCCAAACATAGTGTTAAGACTAAAGAGCTGCACAAGCACTGTAATAATGCTCTTAAGTCATTCAGAGCTTTTCAACTACTACCTGTCATGTTAACTCTCCCAACAAAACAAATACTGTAGTGAGAAACGCTTTTAGTTTGACAGCAAGTACTGCACAAGCAAGTAATAGAACTTTCAACTATAGAATAAATAGAACAAAAATGAAGTAGAACAAAATTGAAGTAAAGCAAAACAAAACAAAGCTGGCCCAATTCTGAATTAATGATATCGCCGTACATTGATCACAATTGAAAAAACGAAATATTTATTATTATTTATTATTATTTATTTCATACACAGCATTAACCGTTGTGTCTACGGTAGAGCCCACGGGTACATTTGCATTTTTAATTTTGCTGTATCTTCCAAACGGTTAGTCCGATTGACCTGAAATTTCATGATATCCTCAACCGTACTTTTTTGCATCATGTGGCAAAGTTCCATCAAGATTGGAGCAACAGTTCAGTCGATACAGCCCCAATTCAAGTTGGTGGAATGGCGTCTACTGCTCATGTACCCGGGTACTTGTATGAAAATTCATAGAAAATGTATGGAAGTGGATGGCAGGGTTCACTTTGTATCGCTGTATCTTCCAAGCGGCTGGTCCAATCTTGATGCAACTTCGTATCATAGCTTGGAAATATGTAATTGATATTGGTGTGAAATTCCAGGTCAATTGGACCAACCGTTTGGAAAATATAGCATTATAAAGTGAACTTTTTCTATATATTTGTATGAATTTTCATACAAGTATATCCTACGGCGGTTGGTAGATGGGGGTTGTTTTCCATACATATAACATGCGCAAAAAATCATGTTTCTGCCTGGAAAATTTGTTGTACAAGGATAGGTAGGCAAGATATTCCCAAATACCCTTTTTTTACCGTTAGTAGACGTGTTTTCCTAAACATTCAAAAAAAAAAAAAAAGGTTAAATTGACCTAATATTTTATGAGTTATATTTATTCTGCGCAGGTACTAAAAATAGCACTATGAGCAAGAGGGGGTGATTTTAAATTCAAATAAAACGCAATTCTGTGAATGAAAATTCAATGTAAATTTTTTTTATTGGTTAGAAAGGATCAAATAACAAGGATTAAAAAAAAATTTGGAAATTGTTAAATTTTTATGGATTTTGGCAATTCCCATTTTTGGTAAAAATTGATTATTTAGATACTAAAAATTTTTTTTCCCCAATTTTGATAAAAGTTTTGTTAACTAGAATATATTTCCTATAAATAAAAACAAGAAAAACAAGAAAATTCCAACAATCCATGTAGTAGTTGTTATTTGTTTATAAATAGCAACTATCTGCCATACAAAACGTATGAAGTACCCAGGTACATCTACTGTCGATGTGGATAAAACCCGCCAGCTGTAGACACAACGGTTAATACAAATGATTGATGATTATTTACATACATTTCATATTAAACAAGTGGAAACGTTGCTGTCGGACGCAACCGACTGTGATATACTCGATACCAGTATTAAAACCGGTAAAAAGAGGCCTGACTGCAAAGGGGTACGGAAGGGCAGGGGTGTAAGCTGACTCAAAAATTTTCTGATACAGATGGAGATGCCACCAGCTATCTTCCTTCCAAATTTGGTGAAACTAGCTCAAAGTTTGTTAAAGGTTGGGGAAGGGGGCTGGGGGCGTTATGGGTGGGCGTGGCACCAAAATATATTTGGGGGTCGGTACCAGTTGTCTTCCTACCAAATTTGGAGAATGTAGCTCAAAGTTTGTAAAAGGTTGGGAGCTGGGGGCGGTATGGTTGGGCGTGGCATCCAAAGTTTTTATGCAGCTCTTTGTGGTATGTCAAAAAAGTTGCGAACATACAGACATTCCTAAATTGTCAAATCATTAAAGTTGTGGCAAGTCAATAAATGATATACAATTGCCACACACACACAGACAACGACAGAAATATCAAAAAATAGCAAAAATCTCGACAGGCAGACAAACAGACGAAACAACGCACACGACACATTTTGACCCTTTTCTGAGTGCTGAAACAAGAACGGCTGCACATGCTATCCGCTATCGCGCTCACGCACAGGCAGAACATAGAAAAGTACCGCTATGCCTAGCTCGGGGGCATGGGACTAGGTTTTTCTTACCAATTGCACACTCTTCTAATAGTTATGCTCATTGGCCAAAGTTAGGGAAAATTGTGGCTATTGATGCCATTAGCAATTTGTCTCAAAGGGTTAAGGCTCAGTTACCCGAACTTATCTTAACTTGAGCTGAATTTGAACGTGAACGAGAACTTGAATGTGAAGTACAAGCGATTACCCAAAACTTGACCTCAATGAACAGCTGTTTGTCATTTTTTGACATTCCCACAATTTGGCGCGAGTTTCTACAATTTCTTTAAAAAAAAAATTAAAATTGGATGATATTTTTGCTATATCTATATATATAAAAATCAATGCCACTTTTCGATGTAAGTTTTTCACTCAAGAACGGGCTCACCTATCCAAACCAAATGTTTAGGCTTTGTTCGGACTATTTAGTAGCTGGTTTGTGTGAAGTTAGCACAAAATCGGTCGAACGGTTCTTCACTTTCACTTATCACAATAAATTGGCGGATCATCATGTTAACTTTGATTTTGCTGTCAAATTTAAACTTTTACTTATAGCTTTGTGTTTATATTTTTAAACATATTGTTGAGAGCATTCTTACAAACGGTGAGTCCTGAATAGTTCAAATTTTTTTTATACGTATGTGTGTTTTTTTTTTATTTAAAAAAACATATTGTGAACATACGGGTTTTTTTATTTCTATTATTCTATGAAGTAAAAATTCCACGAGTCAGACAAGCAAATATTGGAAAAACAAAAAATTTTTTATTTCAAAATGTATTGGATTAAGTTTTAAAATAGCTAGCAATTAAAATATTTTTTTGTCGGAATAAATGAATTTGATGTTGCAATTAAATTTTTTTTATTATTTCACTTTATACGTAGCGATGCACGTACCGAGCCGCTAGTGTATATTATATGTATTTAATACAAATGGGTTTAATAAACATGAAAATGCCGTAAATGCGAACGCAACAAGCAAATCACTCGATGCGCGTCCATTTTTCAATAAACTGTTCAACTGGAACTTGAACTAAAACGTGAACTGTATTTGAAATTTGGTTTTCTACAGGTTCTCAAGTCAAGTCAAGTTCAGGGTAACCGCCAATCAGATGTTTTCTAAGTTCAAGTTCAAGTTCACGTTAAGATAAGCTCGCGTAAAGGCCCAGTTACCCGAACTTATTGTTTAGGTGTATATGTATTTAAGTCACAACACACACAAATGACACATAAATTATTAACACATGTAAAACTAGGTCAAAACCATACACAATACCCTACATTTATTAACCCAATAAAACTGTAAGCAACACAAAATTATCGCTGACTGCACAATTCATGCATAAATATGTCGCAATAGCAGCGGTCAGCCAACTCGGTAATTGCTAAATATGCTATTCTGCATTGCAAGCAACTGCTGAATACACAACAACCTAATTTTAAATTGACACCATAAAACTGTAAAACTAAGCTATTTTTACCTATAAATATTGTTACCTTTTTGTTAATAAAATCAGTGCTTTTACATACGATCAACCAAAACGTATTCACTCATTACAAGGAATCTCACTCTCCGTAGTCCAACTAGTTACAAGTGCTAGTTGCGACGCCCATAAGCAGTCAGTTTGTACTGAATGCTCAAATAACAACCTTACACACAAACATTTTTGGTGACCCCGACGAAGGACTCCACACAAGGACTCTTCAAACACTAACAAAAAATAAACTATTATCTATAGACCACATCACGGTTGCGATTCGAAGCGTAAGCCAGCTCACCAAGGAGCGAATAAAACACTTTCAACGGGTACAAACAATTCTGAGATCAGAGAAAACAAAAATTGATTATATACAAACTCATTAAACGTCACACAAAGACAAAATGAGCGTTGGAAAATCGATAAACTTGGAAGAGGTCCTAGACGTGCAACAAGAAATAAGCGAGGAGATCGCAAGGCTTGTAAGGAACACAAAAAAGGATCCAGCAGATAGGAAGGCAAAACCTGGCTACTACCAAGCCAAGGCCAATATCCTAGAGGAAAAGTGGACTATGTTCAAGACCAACAATGTCTTGATAAAAAACTCTAAGTTAGAGGAGTCTCACGCATACCACAAGTTCTTTGAAGAAGTTCAAGCGTTGGTCATAGAAACCAGAACGTACTTGAAAGAACATGCTGATTTAGCAGAACAATCAAGCAGCAATAGGACGGAACAAAAAACCGCCATTGCCACAGAAAATGTTGTTGCCAAAGCGAACAATAATGCCAAGCTAAATGCATTATGCCGTCGGCAAAAGGCGATGATTGCCTCATTAAATCGCGCCATGCAACACATGCCCCGTAAAGGCCTGTACGCAGAAGCCCTGTACAGCGCCAGTACAGTAATACATGAGTTTTACGGGCTGTAACGATAAGTGTTGAAAAATGCACATATTGTGGCGGTAGGTTGATTACTTTATGTAAATAAATCGGAAATGCAACTGTGTTTTGTTGTTTGTTTACATTTGGGCAAATCAATTAATTAAAGTAAAATAGATTCTGAACAACAAAATTTATTTGCAAAAATGTGCACAACCAACACCATACTGTTGGCACTTTTAAAAAAAAGAAGGGACGCTGCGAAAGCAGCAGTTCGGCCCCAATTTCCTCCCAAGCACTTCTTATCAAAATATTATTAAAATGCAGCTTGTTGGTTAAGTCCCACAAGACTGGCCGACGCTCAATTGCCTCCATCAGCGCAATTTTGTCCAAATCATTTTCAAAATTTTTATGGCGTGACTTGCGTTCAGACATTTTGCGCTGTTTTACTCCCGTAAATAGCTTCTGAACGCTATTTACAGTCGTACAAATTTAACATAAGATTTTAACAGTTTCATTGTCCAACACTACGTACGGCTCGTAGAGAGTAAATACTGCGGACTTGAAAATGTTATTACTGTACTGGCGCTGTACGAGGCCATTTTTTTTATATGAAGTTTTGACAGTACGGGCGCTGTACGGGCTTCTGCGTACAGGCCTTATCGCAGAAATTATAAACTCGTTATGGGCAAAGCTTCAAGAGTCCCACTTCCAAATGTACGAGGAGTGCGAGGACCCGGAAGAAGCAGGCTATGACGCCACTGAGTTTCTAATGGCTGAAGCTGAGGTTAGGAACGTACTGACAGACATGTCAAAAAGTACGGTGTCCAATGACATTAAGTTGCCACCTATCTCCATTCCCAAATTTGATGAAGATATAATAAAGTGGTCTCAGTTCTTCGATATGTTTTCATGTATGATACATAAATCGAAAATGCCAACCATACGCAAGATGTTGTACCTCAAGACGAGCGTAATCGGAGAGGCGGAAAGATTGATCCGCCACATCGATCTCAAGGAGGAGAATTACCTCTACGCTTGGGAGATCTTAATCGATGCGTTCAATAATCCGAGAGAGGTTGCATCTCGGATATTAGACCGTCTTCTGCTGCAACAAACTTGCAGCGACGATGTGAAGTCTCTAAAGGAGCTGCACATCACAACAGTTGAGTCATTAGCTTCGTTGAAGGGACTCGGGATTGACATCTCAACATAGGATCCAATCGTCATTGCCATCCTAAGAAGTAAATTGGATGGCACCAACAAAACCCTGTATGAACAATCATTGGGTAATACAAAGGAAATCCAGCCACTGGACACCATGCTCCAGTTCCTCGAACAGCGAGTTCGCGTCATGGCTACAGGAAAAAAGGCATCTTCGACTTATAAGAAGGAGCCTAAAAACACAACATGTGCCTCGTCTTCAAATGCACCCAAAGCATGTCTTTTTTGTAAAAAGACAGGACATTATTTGTCCAAATGTGACGATTTTCGCGCTAAAACCGTTAGCGAACGTCTTAATTGGGTGCAACGACAAAAATTATGCAAATTCAGTTGCTTTAAATGCAACAAAAAACACCACACGTTGCTACATTTGGAGAACGCTATCGCTTCAGCAGCAGAGCCACACACACAAGTTGTGGCATCCGCTAACAACCAAAATTACAACTTACTTGCAACAGCCAAGGTAGTGGTACAAGCAAATAATGGACAACAGGCAACATTCAAGGCACTCCTGGACTCTTTATCACAGATCAACGTCATCTCCGAAAGACTAGTAACAATGCTGGCACTAAAACGTCATGACGCAACTCTCCGGATTCAAGGCATCGGAGGAAACACACGGATCAGCAAGGCTCGTGTAAATGTGACAATTAAATCACTACACAGCAACTTTACAATGCGAATGGAAGCGTTTGTACTGCCAAATATAATATCGGATCAACCTGCCCAATCGATCAATAATTCAAATTCGGGCATGCCGAGTAATCTGCCACTTGCTGACCCGTACTTCAACAAACCAGGCAAAATCGATCTGTTGATTGGAGCAGAGCACTATTACTCAATACTGCTCCCTCAACAACACAGAATATTACATTTTGGTCCAGTTATGCAAAAGACTGAATTCGGTTGGATTATTGCTGGAAGGGTTAAGGCAGCAAATGAGTCGTCAGTCACTTGTGCGGCAGCTACTAATGAGGAAACTAATGAGCTATTGGAACGATTTTGGACGCTGGACAACATGGAAACAGCAGAGAAACACCGAACACCAATTGAAGCGCATTGTGAGAAGCACTTCTTAGAACATTTGCAAGTGGCGGTGGACGGCAGATTCATTGTTAAACTGCCATTTTCTGAACACTGTTCAGCCCTGGGAGAGTCCATGGAGATTGCGACCAAACGGTTTCTATCGTTAGAGCGCAGAACCTCCGCTGACACGTGGAAGCAGTACGCAGCGTTAATGGCGGAGTATGAGAAGCTGGGACACATGAAACAAGTCTCGCAGCAACAGATTCAAAAAAATCACTACGTGATTCCGCATCATTGCGTGTTGAAGCCTGACAGCACAACGACAAAATTACGAGTTGTCTTCGACGCATCGTGCAAAACATCTACTGGAAAATCGCTGAATGACATACTGCATGCAGGCCCCACGGTACAAAGCGATCTTATGTCTATTCTACTACGATTCAGAACACATAGATATGTGTTTACGGCTGACATTGAAAAAATGTATCGTCAGGTATAGATCAATCCGGAAAATCAGTTTCATCAACTGATTGTATGGCGCAGCAACTCATCGGAAGAAATTAAATACTACCGATTGAAAACAGTCACATATGAAACAAAATCCGCACCATTTTTAGCAATAAAATGTTTGGATCATCTGGCCAAGAAGCATATGGAAGGGCTACAGATGGGTGCAAAGGTACGACAACGTGACTTTTATGTAGACGATTGCCTGACCGGCACCGACACAATCGCAGAAGCGAAACAAGTTCAACAAGAATTAAACAAGATTCTGCTGCCATCGGGATTCAAGCTACGAAAATGGTGCTCAAACAACGAGCAAGTATTGGAGGGAATTCCCAAAAAATACACATTTAACGATGTACAGCTCGGAGAAACACTGGAACAGTACAGTGTAAAAACATTGGGCCTTATTTGGACGCCCAAAAAGGATCAACTTGGCGGTCGAACTCACAGTAGTGCATCAACAGTCATTACAAAACGTGCAGTCTGCTCGGAGCTGGCACAGATCTTCGACCCACTGGGCCTGTTCGCTCCAGTCGTCGTAAAGGCAAAAATTTTCATGCAACGCCTCTAGGAATTAAAGTTCGATTGGGACGACGAGCTACCTACAAGTCTTCAGAATGATTGGAAAGAGTATCGAGACGAGTTGCAGAGCCTCAACTCAATGCGAATCCCAAGGCACGTTTATGATGGTAAGACTCCAATAACGAAAGAATTACACGTCTTCGTGGATGCATCGGAACGTGCATATGGCGCTGCAGCTTAAGTACGCGCAACTTACAGAAACAAGCAAGTATCTGTTCGGCTGCTATGTTCAAGGTCTCGAGTGGCGCCAACAGCAAAACAGTCACTTCCTCGACTAGAAATATGTGCTGCATTATTGGGTGCAGAGCTTGCTGAAAGGGTTCGACGCGATCTAAGCCTCGACAGCGACACAGTACCAGGATACTTTTGGTCGGATTCTACGGTTGTCCTGTCATGGATCAATGCAGCTGCCTCCACATTCCATACATTTGTGGCCAACCGGATAGCAAAGATCCAAGCATTAACAAGCCAGACTCAATGGCGACACGTATCATCGGCCAACAATGCGGCAGATGTGCTCTCAAGAGGAATATCGGCACGGAAATTACACGAGCACAACTTATGGTTGTATGGACCACTATTCCTGCAAGGCTCTCCAGACAAATGGTCAGCCTTACCCAGTATCACCCCCAGCAACCTGGAAAAGAAAACGATACATATAAGTCTGGCCATATCTCCATCTACAATAGGTGAAGAATTGTACACTTGTAGACACCATTCATTTCACAAGTTACAACGCATTGTGGCTTACATGTTACGCCTCTGCTACAAAAAATACAGAGCAGCAACTGTCACCCTAAGCGTCGAGGAATTGAATCACGCTCGCAACGTAATCTCGCGGACAATACAACAAGTTGAATTTGCTGCTGCAGCGTCACAATATGGTGGAAAAAAGGAGTTCCATTTCATCGCTGTCCCCCCTACAAGGATCCGACGGACTTATACGAGTTGGTGGCAGATTGGATCAAGCCCCACTCCCGTACAATGCAAGGCACCAGATTCTGCTGCCCTACAATGCTCCAATAGTAAAAATGCTGTTGAAAGATCTGCATGAGGACAATATGCATTGCGGTGCCCAAGCCTTACGAGCAACCGCTAGACAGCAATATTGGATCCTCAACGACAAAACAATGTCAAGGAATATTATTCACAACTGCGTAACATGCAACAAGGCAAGGCCCAAGTTAATGAATCAAATTATGGGTAATTTGCCAGCCGATCGAGTAACACCAACACGCCCATTTCTTACAACAGGCGTAGACTACTGCGGACCAATCTGGATTCACCACAAACCTTTTTGGGAGCTTTGCGACGCTTCCTAAGCCGCCGTGGCAAATGTCAAACAATTCATTGTGACAATGCAACCAACTTCGTCGGAGCAAACAACCAGCTGAAGGAATTAGAGTCAACAATTTTTGGGGAGAAGTCACAAGCAGAGATTATTAATCACTGTAACAAGAAACAAGTTGCGTTCAAATTCATCCCGCCACGAGCGCCATCCTTTGGAGGCCTATGGGAAGCTGCAGTCAAGTCGGCAAAGCGACTGTTGATAACAACAACCAACACTGCGACCCTTACATTTGAGGAACTTAACACGGTGATCGTCGAAATCGAAGCCATCCTGAATTCACGCCCAATAACTCCGATGTCAAATGATCCTACGGACACCACAGCTCTCACCCCAGCACATTTCTTGATTGGTGAAACACTAACAGCTCCACCTGATGTCAACGCCGATCGCGAAGAGAAATCCCTACTGAAACGTTGGGAATTAGTATCCAGAATTAAGCAAGGATTCTGGAAGCAATAGTCAGAGGAATACTTACAAGAGTTACAAGCCAGACACAAGTGGAAAACCGTCAATCCCAATATCAAAGAAGGCATGCTGGTCCTTATCAAGGAAGACAACATTCCGGTGATGAGCTGGCCTATGGGACGCATTATAAAGACATATCCAGGACTGGATAACCATGTTCGAGTGGTTGACGTAAAGACTGCCTCAGGCATTTACAAGCGCGCCATCAACAGGCTGGCGCCGATCTTTCCAGAAGAAGCCAAAAAACGACCTATTACTGAAACAGAGGACACAGCTAAACATGATGCGCCACCTGTGCGGCGGAAACGACTTATGTCGCCAACTATCACTTCATCCATGCTAATTCTACTTCTTATGTTACCCTTGGTGCTGACACAGTCGGTGTCTGTGAAAAGGTTCGACACGAAGCCTGGAATATTTTATGAAAAAATTGGCACAACAAAAAGAGCTATATCCGACTGGACCATACTTATATATTATGAACTGGAACCATACTGGCGAGATATGAAGACCTTTGATTTAGGAATAAACGAATTCAAATACATATGTCCTGAATTAAACAATGTGCACATATGTGATTCAATATCACAGCACTTTCGACACCTGTTCGACGAATTGCAAATGGCAAACGCACTCTTGCAACACACACGAAGACGCCGATCCCCATTTGATGCAGTTGGCAATATTGCAAACAGTCTATTTGGAGTTTTAGACTCGGACTACGCTAATAAAATGACTAAGGTCATAGAGGAGGTGAAAAGCAACGAGGCATTTTTACTGCACCTACTAAGCAAGCCAAACATCACCCATGTACCTGCGACAAATATCAACATCTCAGAGTACAAGGTGCAAGAAGACAAGGATCTGGACGACTTACAGCAGAAATTGGCAACACTGAACAAGCATGAGCTGCCTAACCAATCACGTTCAGTCTTACACAATCATATAGCATCATATGCTGCATTATCTATATCCGTTATCTTGCTATGTGCCTATGCAATGCGAAAGAAACGCCTATGGACTGTGCAACCAACGGTTCCCAGGAATGAAGTCATCAATACACCTACTCCAGCCGCACTACCAAGACGATTCATACTAGACCAAGACGATGGTTGAAACCGTTTCAACGGCCGGGAGAATGTTTAGGTGTATATGTATTTAAGTCACAATACACACAAATGACACACAAATTATTAACACATGTAAAACTAGGTCAAAACCATACACAATACCCTACATTTATTAACCCAATAAAACTGTAAGCAACACAAAATTATCGCTGACTGCACAATTCATGCATAAATATGTCGCAATAGCAGCGGTCAGCCAACTCGGTAATTGCTAAATATGCTATTCTGCATTGCAAGCAACTGCTGAATACACAACAACCTAATTTTAAATTGACACCATAAAACTGTAAAACTAAGCTATTTTTACCTATAAATATTGTTACCTTTTTGTTAATAAAATCAGTGCTTTTACATACGATCAACCAAAACGTATTCACTCATTACAAGGAATCTCACTCTCCGTAGTCCAACTAGTTACAAGTGCTAGTTGCGACGCCCATAAGCAGTCAGTTTGTACTGAATGCTCAAATAACAACCTTACACATAAACACTTATCTTGAATTGAACTGAATTTAATTGAATTATTGAACTTGAAGCTGAACTACAAGCGATTACCCAAAACTTGAACTGAATGAACAGCTGTTTGTATTTTTTCTTGACATTCTCACAATTAGGTGCAAGGTTGAAATTCTCACAATTTCTTTAAAAAAAAATAATAAATTAATTAAAAATGGATGATATGTTGGCAATATATTCTAAGTATTTATTACAAATGGGTATAATAAGTAAAAAATGGGTAAAAATGCCGTACATGCGAACGCTTCAAGTGAATCAGTCGATGCTCGTCCGTTTTTCAATCAGCTGTTCAACTGGAACTTGAACTTGTCGTTAACTGATTTTCAAATTCTGTTTTCTGCAGGTTCCCAATTAAATTCAATTTAATTCAGTTCAAGTTGAGGGTAACCAGCAAGCAGTGTTTTCCGTTCAGTTGAATGGATCAGCTGTTTTCACAATTCAATTTAAATTCAAGATATGTTCGGGTAACTGAGCCTTAACTGAGCCTTTAGTCAGTATAAGATCAATTCTTCAAATAGTTAATATCTTTCTTTCTTTGAGGCGACAGGCACTAATTTAGATGCTTCAATAGTCGCATTCTAAAGAATTGTAAAGCAGGGTTTAGATCAGGTCACCAAACTTGGTGGCAAATTAACTGATGTCTCCCAAATATATGCTTTAAAATATCTAATGCATTGCAAACCTCGCCTAAAATAAAAGTATTATTTTGCAGGCCTTTGTAACTTAAATTATAAAATGTTAAAACCCAACAAGTATTATGTCAAATTTTCCGAATACAGGAATACGAGAACTTTCTTTTACTAAGTGCGGTGTTGCCAAACATGGCATCAAAACTTCTGACTACCTTTACCAAAATTGGTAACTTTAGCTTTAAGGATGTAGAGAGTATATGTTTATCGATTTAATAGATTTTCAAGCCTGCCCATAGGCCTTGCTTCCCATTCATCATATTGATCAGTCAACAGACAGAGATGTTTGCAAAGTTTCAAGTCTTAAGCTTCAAGGGTTTTTAATATAATAGTTTTTTAATATTATGGTTTTGTAAAGCCATCGTAATTTATAAACTTAAATAATTTGTTTTTTACTTCTTTCTGCAGTATAATCAAGAAGAAATTGACTGCTTAACTTAAAGAATTTGTTTTTTGATTCTATCTGCAGTATAATCAAGAAGAAATTGATTACACTGAAGTAGATTTTACAGATAATTCATTATGTTTGGAATTGATAGAAAAACCTCCAAGATGTATTTTCAAACTTTTGACCGAGCAATGTCACATGCCCAATGGCTCTGATTCAGCTTATTTGAATAACCTGCATGTAGAATTCGAAAACAACCCAATGTATGTTAAAGGACTAGACCGGCGACACTGGGAAACTGAATTTGGAATAAAACACTACGCAGGAAATGTTATTTACTCAGTAGATGGATTTGTTGATAAAAACCGAGATATGCAACAAGATGTATTTTTTTATGTTTTGAGTCGCAGTGAGCATGAATTTCTTCACGATCTTTCCAAAACCCAGGTAAGTCTATAGTAAAAGGCAATATATGTTGGTTTGTTTGTGTGTGTGTTTGTTTGTGGGCCCAAGGCTTATAGACTCTGAAACCGATGAACCGATTTCGAAAAAATTTTTGTTGAGCTATTGTGATCACACCCGGGATGGTGAAAAACATCGAAGGCAAAGCAATCAAGTGAACATTTAATTATATTTTTTAAGTTTTTTTTTGTATTATTCTTATGTTTTAGGGCACTAGTCACATCATATCATCATAAGCTTTATATCATATATTATAACGTATTTTATACTTAACGCATCCATAACAATTTTCTTTTCACATTAAGTAATATTTCTAAGAGTATTTTCTTGTTTAATTTTCAATTAAATAGTTTTAGTATTACATAATTTAAATGATTATTTTATTAATTTAACTGTTTTGAGCACTAATAGTTTTTAGCGCTTTATTTTCCGAAATGAAAAACCAACAGACAGAATTACAAATCAGACCGATGCTTTATTGTAATTGTCATAATGCAAGATCTGTTCACACCGAATGTGTTTGAACAACTAGAATAGGAATGTACAAGCGGCAATGCACAAAGCTTGCCGATGCGTTACGGATAAAGTCGGAAGGCTAAAAAAAACCCTAAATAACTTGCTAATTTCATTTGAATAGTGTTCCAAAGATTTATCGTTGTTTAATACTTAATTTAAAAAAAAATATACAAAATATTTTATTTATGATCAAAAAATGTTATATTTTGATATTTGTACATAAAAAAGACATCGTCCAAAATTTAAGGGAGGGGGCAGCCCTTTTAAGAACAATTTGTTATTATTGTTTCATCTAAAAGCTGCACAGCGCAGTTTCAATCAATTAATTCACCTTTAACAGTCGTAACTTATTGAAGTTCACTACAGTGTATGATGCAATATAAAAATCATACCCAATATGTGACGTCATCTGCGCAGAAGGTACACCGCTGACTGCGCAATCTGAGTTTCATAGTTTTTGAGTCGAAATAGGCAACAACGAAGGCGCATGATCGGAGCGAGACTTGAAAATAATTTGTAATCCAGCGTCGAACATGAAGAGCGATGCGCGAGCGTGTTCAAGTTTAAGCTGCCTCTTTGGTTTTGGGACCAACAGCGCTCAATTCACCACAACACGAGAATGAAAACAAGTAGGAAGGCTCAAAGATACCCTGAACCCGTGTATAAAATGACTTGCAGTAGTGCAGTTTTTCTTGACTGAACTTTAATTTAAAATATCTCCGGTGTTTCTTAACCGATTTGGATCAAATTTTCACAGGAGTAATAAAGTTATCCATAGTTTCAACTTATATTTTTATATTTTCTTAATTCGAGATTTTTTCGTTATCGATTCCATATGTATATTGGAAACCAAAATAGTTATCGATAGTTTGAAATAAAGTTCATCTGCCTTAGCTTAGGAGTAGATATGTTCCAAATTTGAAGTCTCTAGCTCTTATAGTTCATACATACGGACGGACGAACGGACAGAAGTACAGACGCACATGGCTGTATCGACTCGGCTGTTGATGCTGATCAAGAATATATATACTTTATATGGGTCGGAGATGCTTCTTTTTTCTTGTTACATACTTTTGCACAAAACAATTATACCCTTTTTTACCCATTTCAGGGTAAAAATATAACTGTGAATGCAAAAGATTTGTTGTTGCTGTTTTTGTCGGTCGCTTCAGGCTTATTATAAGCCATTGTATGCACACACGAATTTGAAACAACAAATTAGGACTAAGAGAAATGCGATTGGCTTAAGAGCATGAAAATGTGATATTTTTCTGTAGATGAGATCAATTCACATAAATAACAGTAACTCTTTCACTCTCAGGGAATTTTACAATTTTTACTTTAGTGTGCCATTTGCGCATTGCTTCATTTCATTTCTAAAAGTGATACAAGAATGAACGGACAAAATTATTGGGGTGCTTTGCCTGCTGTGGCCCTGCCACAGTTTTATATGCAGCCGCTGCAGCCACAGCAGCAACAGTTTCAGCTATCTTCATACCAAATTTGGTGACACTAGCTCAAAGTTTGTAAAAGGTTGGGGAAGGGTGCTGTGGGCGTTATGGGTGGGCCTGGCTCCAAAATGTCTTTGGGTGTCGCTACCAGTTATGGGCGCGATGATGCAGTTTTTTTGGGATCGTCATCACCTATCTTGGCGCAAAATTTGGTAGCTCTAGCTCAAAAACTGAGGAAGATATTGGCGTTTCTGATTTAAAATTGCGGGAGGCTGAGGGGCGGAATTGGTGGGCGTGGCACCACAATTTTTCGGGGATGCCAGTAGCTATCTTCCTACCAAATTTGGAAACTCTAGCTGTAAGCGTGTGCGGAATAGGTGGATTTATCGATTTTGAGTTATCGAATTTATCGATTTGCCAGTCCCCTAGTTATCGTAGAACCCCAATCTTAGAACTTGATCTATCCCGGCCATAGATAAAGACATTTGCAAGTCTCTAGCTTGAAGGGTGTGGAAAAAAGTTGCGAACATACAGACGGACGGACAGACACCATGACGGGCATTGCACAAACCCAATATACTCTTAACCTTCGGTATCGAGTATAATGACGCGCCTGATTCTCTACCTCAATGGTGGCGTGGAAAAGAGAATATTGCTTTAATATTTTGTGAAATATTTTCTAATTTATTTATTTTATATCTATGTTCTGTTGCTAAAATTTTTTTATAAACTATCCGCGCTGCGAAGTAATCGGGGCACTAAATAGTTTTATATATAATAATCAAAAAAAATATAAAAAAAATCATAAAAAGTAGTTTGATTATATTTTGATTTTGTCAGATTTATTTTTTGATTATATTTTTAGTCATCGAAAAATCCAATTGATTATTCTGTCAAAAAAAACTGAATAATCTTACTTCTAATGATAACGATTAGTAATCATTACTTAACAGCCCTGTGTAAAATATAATAAGTAAGTACTTATAGTTTACAAAAAACTAAAATCTACGCTTTTTAGCTTTGTGCTATTAAAAATAAGAAAATCAATGTAAAAAAAAGTAAATTTGGCCTCCCGAGTGATAGCCGTGTATCCTAACGACTAGACTATATTGGAGTGTTGTTCGCTGGGCATTTCAAACCTAATAAGAAGCTATTAAAAAGCTTATATACATACCAGAGAGCTGCTTTGATCATGATCGAATCAGTTCGATCAAACTCGCTTAAATCTTATCACAACCATTCACACGTTTCGCAACAACATGTTTAATCAATTCGACCACAACACGAAAAGAAATCATTTTTTTGGCATGATTGCTCTGATTGAACCGATCAGATCGAAAATTGCGTTGTAAAATGTTAGTCACTGTATGGCTGTGGCTTTCTGCTTATTTCAACCAGCACCTTTAAAAATATGTATGTGTCTTTGAGGAAATAAGTTGTGGTGCATAAAATTACATTAAAAACATATTATTTCATTTATTTCTTAACATTATAAAAACAAAGTAATGCTTAAAATTAACAAAAAAAAAAAAAAAATGTTTAATTTTAATTCAAATAATAATAAAAAATAATAAAATAAATTAAAATTAACTCAGTTATATATTTAAGAGATCTGAATCTGATCCAAAATTTTTATAATAAGAGTTTAAGAATAGCAAGCTGTCAACGGAACCTGGTCTTAGCCTATTTCGTTTCTCCGTTATAACATTTCCAGCCTAAGAAAACGATCGTTCACCGGCTGCACTGCTGGCTGGAACAGAATGAACTTGCAACGCTAGTTTTTTTAAATTTGGAAATTTCATTTCATTGCTTTGCAGCTTATCAAGTTTATATTTTCAGTCATATCAACTTTTTCATTACAATATCTTTCAATTTCCTTATCGGAATGTGATTAAATACAAATATATTAATTCGTATAAAAATAAAATAATAATTGTGCCACTTTGAACAATAAATTAAAGGTGCATACCACCAGCCGCGAAACGGTGCACTTACACACACACTAGCACGACTGTGTTGTAAAGGAGCTAATGGCCGGGGTATAACTGAGTCCGGCCAGGCTCCGCGTCACAAGAAATTTATACTTTGCAAGACGCTTCGCGAAGTTGAGGTGCAAGCGCGAGTTACGGATCAGGGTATGGCGCTGCTGCTAGGTGTGCCACTGACCGCGTAAACTCCGTTCTCGGCGAAGGCAGAGTATCGCTCCGTTATACTTACACGAGTGTGTGTGTGTTCGCATTCGACGAACACAGCAAACCGACAAAATCAAAAGCGCGTGGGTGTTAATGGGGAGATTATTATATTTATTATCGCCTTCGAAACGATTCATAAACCTAAAATATGATACTTAAACACTATACGTACGTTTTATCATAATAAGAGCGCCGAACTCAAAATACTACTTCCCAAACTTATGACTTCTACCAAACTCTTTGTCGCTTTTACTAATTGCCGTCGGCACTACCGCTCGCTTAGCTATTCCGTTTCGCACTAACTTGCCCTTCGCGCTCAACGCGATCAGTTCGCCTTTCGTGGCGAATGTTATTAACATAATGGCTTAACATGTAACTTAACATATTCAGCTTCATTGTTGTTTCTCTTAAATGCTAGTAACTTAGTTCACCTTCTTGGTGTTTTGAAAAATCATATGGTGTAACAGTACTAATTCTACTAATACAAAACAACAACAGCCTTCGTGGCGTTTCTTAGAATTATGACTTATAAACTAACTATAACTATCAAAACTCAAAAATGTATGTAACAACTGCCTTCGTGGCGTTTCTTAAAATTATGACTTATAAACTAACTATAACTATCAAAACTCAAACGTACCTAACCTATAAACTAACTATAACTATCAAAACTCAAAAATGTATGTAACAACTGCCTTCGTGGCGTTTCTTAGAATTATGACTTATAAACTAACTATAACTATCAAAACTCAAAACGTACCTAACTCTCTCAAGATGTGATGGGGGAATTGCAAGGGCCTACTTCACACCCCCCCTTTCTTTGTGACCGTGACCGTACCGTCGCGGTGCGGAGTCACGGCATATACGCCTTCTCCAGACCAGGCCGTGAAGCGATTGCGACGGCCTCCTGTTCGCTTTACCCGTAGCAGGTACGAAATTTTGTTGACGGCCTCTGCCGTCAGTATTTTCGCGTTTGGATAGCAGATCCATCCCGGCGGTGTCGTTACGCTGGGGGTTTTCGGGCTGTGTGTTGGGGATTCACCCTCCTCCAACACTGACTCCAGCCCTACTTCCCAGCCGACCACTCCCTCGAACGGCTCCTCGCTATCCGTGGCGGCCTCGTTCGGCTCTTCTGCTGCTGACTCTGGAGCTACTGCGATTGCGACCGGTTCGATCGGCCGTGATGAGATTGTCCTTACGCGGATCGTCGTCACCTCCATCATCCGCACTACAATCTCCTCTTCCTCGGTAGCTACCGAAACCGACGACATCACGTGCTTGGACACGCGCGTTTCTTCGCACCCCTGCTCCTCCGAATGCTCGTGCATCCTGAACTGTGGCTGCTCGGTACCTTCTCCTGGCTCCTGTGCTGCCACCGAGTTTAGCACGTGCATGATCATGCGTGCTCCAACGCGTTCCCTCTCCTCCATCGCTTCGTCCACCGCCCGGGGCTTGCCACTGCTTCCGGGGG
This sequence comes from Scaptomyza graminum, assembly GCA_018901835.1. NCBI lineage: Eukaryota > Metazoa > Arthropoda > Insecta > Diptera > Drosophilidae > Scaptomyza > Scaptomyza graminum. The sequence continues at coordinate 152,803 of JAEIFL010000284.1, read as the reverse complement.
ACGCTTCTTTCATCGCCTTGGTATCCATTGATCTGTTTTTATGAAGAAAAGAAACATTACTACGCTGCATACTTAATATTTTTTTTTTTCGGGGATTAACGTGTTAGTAGGGTTTCTGCAATAGGATGGGAAACGCGAAAACGCTTGTTTGTTATTTCTACTCTTGGTCTTCCGCCACGCGCTGCGATTCATCCCCCTCAGCGTCCTCGTCTTCTTTTTGAAACGGTTTTAACTGCGAGACGCTGGCAATTTTGCTTTTCCGTTCCCCCTCTTTCGACAAGCGCACAACGTTTGGTGAGACGAACTTCTTTACTACGAACGGTCCATCGTACTTCGGGGCTAGCTTTGCCGCGAAACCGTCGCTCGCTTTGGACAGTTGATGTGCCCTTAACAAAACCAACTCGTTGATGGTGGGGCGCCATTCCCTACGCCTTAGGTTGTAGTTCCTGCCTTGGTCTATTGACGCTCGTTGCTGATTGCTCCGTGCAATCTCGAATATTTCCTTTAGGCGATTTGCTTTTCCCTCTGGCGTCTGTGGAGTGCTCCCCGTGCCGGGCGTCATTTCGTCATACAACGATGCTGGCAGTCGCGGCTCCCTTCCGTGCATCAGGAATGCGGGCGAGAATCCTGTCGAGTCTGCGACACTCGAGTTGACAGCTAGTGAAATTTCGGGTACCAGCTCGTCCCACGAGCTTTGGCTCTCCGAGACATACTGGGCTATCATCGTCTTTACCGTTCTGTTGGTCCTTTCAGTAGGGTTCTCTTGCGGGCAGTATGGGGCTGTATGCTCCACTACCACTCCTAGTCCCTTCAAAAACGTCTTGAAGTTTCGGCTCGTGAATTGCGCTCCGTTGTCGCACACGAATTTCTTCGGCACTCCAAAACGGCACAAGATTCGCTCGCGGAAGGCTTTCCGCAGCGTAGCCGCCGTCGCTCGCCTCAGAGGGACCAGCTCCACCCACTTCGAGAATGCGTCGTGGAACACCAGCAACATCGTGTTGCCTTGCTTCGAACGCGGCAGCGGGCCCACAAAGTCTGCACACAGGATGGCCATCGGCTCCGCCGCCTGTCGGGTCAGCATTTGTCCGGCTGGCTTCTTCTGTTCTGTTTTGAATAATTGACATTTTTCGCAACATTTAACATACCTAGCGACATCTCGGAACATGCCCGGCCAATAATAACGCTGAGACAATCTCATGATTGTTTTGCGAATTCCTTGGTGGCCGGCTGTTGGTGCGTCATGGCACTCGTGTAGCACCCTCTTCCTCTGCTCCCCGTCTACGCACAATTTCCATGGGATGTAGTCCTCATCATCCGCGCGGTGGCCCAGGTGTCGGTACAGCTGCCCGTTTTCCACCAAGTAGTCCGCGTACTTGGCCGGTTCCTTGGCTACCTTCTCCAGTATCCTCTGCGTCCACTTCCCCAGGGCTTGCTGCACCACGGCTTGCTGGAGTTGCTCCAACGGGTCCCTTGACAACGCGTCCGCCACCACGTTGAGCTTCCTCTCCTGTATTTCACGTCAAATTGGTATTGCTGGAGCTCCAAAGCCCAGCGTGCGATCCTTCCTGTCGGGCTCTCAATGGAATTCAACCACTTTAACGCCATGTGATCCGTGATCACCTCGAACCGGTACCCTTCCAGATAGCACTTGAGCTTCCGGATGGCCCACACTATCGCCAGGCATTCCTTTTCTGTTGCTGAGTAGTTTCGCTCTGCCCTGGACAGCTTCCGACTGGCGTAAGAAATGACTCGCTCTTGCTCATCGATCGTCTGGGTAAGCACCGCTCCAAGCCCATAGTCGCTCGCATCTGTCTGCAAAGAAAACTTCTCGCCGAAATCCGGGCATGCCAGAACAGGAGCAGTCGTCAGACAGTGTTTGAGGTTGTCCAACGACGCCTGCTGTTCTGCATCCCACGACCATTTCTTACCCTTCTTCAAGAGTGACGACATCGGTTCAACCAACTCTGTGTAGCCGGGCACGAAACGTTTGTACCAGGACGCCATACCCAAGCATCGCCTCAGTTCTTTCGCGTTTGTGGGAGCCTTCAGATTTCCGATCGCTTCCACCTTAGCGGGGTCCGTTTGGATACCTTTGCCGCTCACCAGATGCCCAAGGTATACCAGCTTCTTCCGAAAGAATGAACATTTCTTCCTGTTCAGCTTCAGGTTGGCTGCTCTCAGACGACGGAAAACTTCCTTCAAGTTTGCCGTATGCTGTTCCTTGGTTGCGCTGATCACGATTATGTCGTCCAGGTAAGCAAAAGCGTTAGGCTCCATCTCCGGACCGATCACCGTGTCCAAGGCTCTCTGGAACGTCGCCCCGGCCGAGTGTAAACCAAACGGCATGACCTTCCACTGGAATAACCCTCGACCGGGCACCGTGAAGGCCGTGCACTCCCTACTGCCCACCTCCATGGGGATCTGCCAATAGCCATGCTTCAGATCCAGCGTCGAAATGTACCTCGCGTCCTTCAACCTCTCCAGGATGTGGTTGATCCTCGGTACTGGATAGGCGTCGGGTACGGAATGCGCATTGAGCTGTCTGAAATCCACGCACATCCGCCACTCGTTCGTCTTCTTTCGGACCAAAACGATAGGCGCACTGTGCGGACTCCGTGACGGCTCTATGGCACCTGCCTCCAGCAACTCGTTCACCTGCTCATCAATGACGCGCTGCATCGCAGGGTTTTTAGGGAAGTACCTCTGCTTGATCGGCTTGTCATCCTTCATGATGATCCGATGCTCAGCCGCGTTGGACACGCCTTGGAGACCTTCGAAGAGCGCCAACTCCGCTTTCAAAAATTCCTGCGTGTCTGCGTCCAAATCCGCTGGCCACTCCAGTGTTTCTTCTGCGGCGCCTTCTAGTTCTTCGTCGTGTTCCGAGCCTTCCCTCTGAGTTGTCTCTGTCCCTACGCTGCCTAATTGGCCCAATGCTGGCTCCCTGACGCTTACCGCTGCGTCTCGGTCCCCCCCTTGCTTGCTCGTTGCGACGCCCTTCTTGCGGGTTGCCCTGGGGCCACGCCCTCGCTCAGCGTCCTCCGCGCCGGCCGCCTTATCTAATACTACCACAGGCCTCGCCCCGATGCCCTCGATGCCTTCAATCGGTCTCACCGCGCTCTCTAAGACTAGTTTTGCCTCTCCGCACTGTACGACCGTCCCCATCTTACACAGAAAATCCATCCCCAGGATCAGACTATCTAGCATGGATGGCATCACCAGTAGGTCCATTGCCACCACTTTGCTCATTAAACCTACTTCCGTCCGCAGCAACTTGTTTATCGCTACCGCCGAGCCGTCCGCTAAGCGCGTACTCGCGGTAGCCTCAAAAACTTTACCCTTCGCCTCGATTTCTTTAAAGAGCTTCTCACTCACGAAGCTCCTCGTAGCCCCGGTGTCTACTGTCGCCGCCGCCGTTCGGTCCCCGACCCTCACCGTCGCGACAATACGACTTCTTTCGACTCTGAGTGGGCACTCTAGTTTTGGGACTGACTCGTGCCGGCGCCCATCCGATCCCGCTCCAGATGACGCGGCTGCTCGTTTCCCGCCCCTTTGCCACAACACGCGCCGCTGCTCACACCCTTGGCACCGCACTGTCTGCAAAACAAGACTTTAGGATTTCTGCACTCCCTAGCGAAATGCCCTTCCTGTGAACAATTATAACATATCCGGTTGCCCATACGCGGCCCAGCTTGCTCGGAGCTCACCATGCCGTTTGTGATTGCTAATTGCCCGCCTGTTTGGGCACCGTACGACCCGTTCCACACCGGCGGCACTTGAGACGGTGGGTCCCGGAATGGATTGGGCTGCCTCGCGGGTGCCTCCACTGCTACGCCTCTGCTAGGAAATACGCTGACTGATCCCCTGCCAAATCCTACCCCCTCGCTACTCTGGCCCGGAATATTCTCGAACTCCGCGGCTAGCTGTGTCAATTGAGTCAGGGTCGAGAAATCCCTCCTTCGTATGTAGAGTCTATACTCTCGGGCTAAGTTCTCGTACACTCTACTCAGCTCTTGCTCCGGTCCGTACCCAGCATGTCGCATGAGTCTCCTGAGGCTCACCACGTACTCCTTATACCCCTCGCCAACTTGTTGCCGACGGGCCCTAATCTGGTCTTCGAGCCTGTCGAAATATTGCGGTGGGAGAAAGAACCCTAAGAACTCCTTTTTAAACACGTACCAGCTCGCATCACTGAGATCGCTGGTAGAAAACCAACATGCCGCCATGCCAGTCAAAGCCTCGCTCATTGCCCTGGGTACCCGATCTAAGTCTATTTCGTATGTCTTTGCGCGCTGCTCCAGTGCTTCGATGAACACGAGCGGGTCGGCATAACCATCAAATCTTATACCCCACTTTCGGATCTGATCAGGGACGATCACATAGCTTCTGCCAGGGTCGGGCCCTCCACCATTAACACTCATGTGCGGTCTGTAGCTATCTTGTCCCACCTGAGTGCTACTCATTGGCAAACTAATAGACGGCACCGCGCGCGTCACCGGCGAAGCTTGCCTTCTCCCGCTGGCTGACCAATCGCGTGCGGGGTCATATGACGAAACTAATTCCCCAGATGCCCCCGGTAGCGTAAGCAGCTCGGACTCGGATTTCTGTCGTGGTCGCGAGCCTGAGGCGAAAACATTCAACTCCGCTGGTGATTCTGCCACTTTGGCGAACTGAGCCTCCCATTGGCCCAACTGCTTCCACACCTCGGAACGATGACCCCCATCTTTGATGAACGTACATACCCTTTTCCTCAGGTCATCCACCTTCCCCAACTGCTCCAAACCGAGCTCCTTGGCTATCCTCTCTAAATCCTCCTTCCGGCAGTGGTAGACCCAACGTGACCCCACTCCTGGGTTGCTGCAATCCTCGGACGCTGCGACGTTTGCTTCGGCGATGGTTTTCTTTTCTTCAGTTGCCATTTTTTTTTATTTTTTTTCGCTTATTTCATTAAATTTTTATTTTTATCAAAATTTTATTTTCTTTATTTTTATTTTATCAAAATTTTTATTTTCTTTATTTTTTATCAAAATTTTATTCAAAATTTTATTTCATTATTTTTCCAATTTTTTTATTTTTTTATTTTTTTTTTTTTTTTATGTTTCTTTATTATTTGTTCAACCAAATTTTATTTGATTTATTTTATTATTATTATTTTATTTTATTTATTATCGCAATTATCTTCATTTATTATTATAATTTATTTTATTTTTTTTATTATTATTTATTTTATTTATTTGTTATAAGTTTATTTTATTTTTTATTTTATAATTTATTTTATTTATTTGTTATAATTTTATTTTATTTTATTATTATAATTTATTTTATTTATTTGTTATAATTTTATTTTATTTTATTGTTATAATTTATTTTATTTATTATTATAATTTATTTTATTTATTTGTTATAATTTTATTTTATTATTATAATTTATTTTATTTATTGTTATAATTTATTTTCCATTATTATTCAGACACGAACACTAAACTTTCGACGACTCGCGTCCCACGGTGCGACGACCAACAGCTGCGCTCAAAACGTTTTCGCTGTCACCTTCGTTGCCCTTGAAACGCGCTGCACTGCGTTCGTCGACCCGTTATGCAGCTTTGTCGCCCGCCGCTGCAACTCGAAACGTATTTTTTCCTAACGCAAGCCCCGTTTCTTTTGATCGGCGCGTCTTCCTTCGCCGTCAACTTCGTAGCACTTTTTCGACGATTTTGCACACAATTTCTGCCGATTTTCCCTACACACAGTGACCAGAGTATCGCCGGGTATACTCGGTTTTCGCGAACTTTACACTTTTTCTCGTAGCGCGTTTGGGGTATTTATTCCCGACTTGCACTACGCCTCTTTCGCTTGGGTCCCTGCTCGGGCGCCACTTGTAAAGGAGCTAATGGCCGGGGTATAGCTGAGTCCGGCCAGGCTCCGCGTCACAAGAAAATTTATACTTTGCGAGACGCTTCGCGAAGTTGAGGTACAAGCGCGAGTTACGGATCAGGGTATGGCGCTGCTGCTAGGTGTGCCACTGATCGCGTAAACTCCGTTCTCGGCGAAAGCAGAGTATCGCTCCGTTATACTTACACGTGTGTGTGTGTGTGCTCGCATTCGACGAACACAGCAAACCGACAAAATCAAAAGCGCGTGGGTGTTAATGGGGAGATTATTATATTTATTATCGCCTTCGAAACGATTCATAAACCTAAAATATGATACTTAAACACTATACGTACGTTTTATCATAATAAGAGCGCCGAACTCAAAATACTACTTCCCAAACTTATGACTTCTACCAAACTCTTTGTCGCTTTTACTAATTGCCGTCGGCACTACCGCTCGCTTAGCTATTCCGTTTCGCACTAACTTGCCCTTCGCGCTCAACGCGATCAGTTCGCCTTTCGTGGCGAATGTTATTAACATAATGGCTTAACATGTAACTTAACATATTCAGCTTCATTGTTGTTTCTCTTAAATGCTAGTAACTTAGTTCACCTTCTTGGTGTTTTGAAAAATCATATGGTGTAACAGTACTAATTCTACTAATACAAAACAACAACAGCCTTCGTGGCGTTTCTTAGAATTATGACTTATAAACTAACTATAACTATCAAAACTCAAAAATGTATGTAACAACTGCCTTCGTGGCGTTTCTTAGAATTATGACTTATAAACTAACTATAACTATCAAAACTCAAACGTACCTAACCTATAAACTAACTATAACTATCAAAACTCAAAAATGTATGTAACAACTGCCTTCGTGGCGTTTCTTAGAATTATGACTTATAAACTAACTATAACTATCAAAACTCAAAACGTACCTAACTCTCTCAAGATGTGATGGGGGCCTTTCAAGGGCCTACTTCACAGTGTAACTTAAACAATAAACCACATCAACAAGCGAAAACTTACAATAGAAGGCACCCGCTGCTTAAGCTCGCCGCGTGGACAACTTTCGTGCCCCCGCTCCAACGTCAAAATGAACTGGCAGGCCCCGCCGCGCCCCCCGAGTTCACCCAAATATCCACCAAGGAAAAAGGCTAACGCAACTGATATACTAAATTATGATTCCAGCTCGTCTTCTGAATTAAGCGAAGTAAGGCGAAAATGTGCTAAGAAAAAATTGGCTAATTTGGCTAACGATACCAAATCCAGCACCAGCACGGCAGCTATGAAGCTCCAAAACAATAAATTTGCAGTGCTGTCTGAGGACAGCAACGACGAAGGCAGTGATAACGAGATGGACGAAGAGGTTCCCCAACCTGCCCCCACGAAAACTAGACCGGTTACAACTATTAAACCACCACCAATTTTCATACCCGATGTGGATGACATAGCGGCACTCAACGAGACAATCACCAATATCGTGGGCAAGGACAAGGATTTCTCTTATAAGACCACCAGGGATAACTAAGTCAGGGTAATGATGCCAGACAAGTCAAGATAGACGCCCATAATGTGATCGGACACAGGAGCAGGACCCCGTTGCCTCTGTTCTTCATCAACCTGGAACCAGCACCTAACAACAAGGACGCCTTTAACATCAAGAGGCTCTGCAGATCGGTGGTCACAGTTGAGCCCCCTCTTAAATTTGACGATATTCCTCAATGCTACCGATGTCAGGGCTACGGGCATAGCCAACGCTTATGTAGGCTACAGGTTAGATGTGTAAAATGCGGGCGGATTCACGCTACGACTGATTGTATGAAGAAGAGAGAAGATGCAGCCAAATGCGTCCACTGCAATGAACCCCACCCGGCGTCGTATCGTGGATGCACCGAATATAAGAAGGCCAAAGCGATGTTATCATGGAAATCGTCCCGCTCAGCGCGTCCAAAAGAGTCACATTATATTCATACAACCACTGACACACGCAATCGAAGCTACGCTGACACAGTCAAGGGAGGCATCTCTGTGCAGTATCAACCTCAACAGCCACCAGTCCAAGACATGCCACAGGAGACCCAAATGTCTGTCATCATGCCCAAGATGGAATACCTCTTCGAGAAGATGATGGATAAAATTTTTTAACAAATGTCGGAGATGTTGATTTCCATCCTTTCCAAGGTCTGCAAATAGGCCTGCACATAGCCATCTGGAATGCAAACGGCCTGATTAAAAGCAGGCCAGAGGTGGAACATTTTATCCACACTAGCTCCATTGACATCCTTCTCATCTCTGAAACCCACTTCACCAGCAGATCCTACCTCAAACTGCATAAATACAATATCATCCACGCAGACCACCCATTGCCACTCCTCCGGGGAACCTACCTATTGGCCCACGGACCTCCGGAAAAGTCCCGATATTCTAGACTGCGCTCTCAAAGGGCATTGATCGCTCCAAAATCTCGTGCTCCTCGAACGCGGACTTACTATCGGACCACAGTGCCATTGAACTGCACAAAAATCTCCCGGTGCAAAAGAAAGCCACCAGAACAAGGATGATTAGAATTGGCACCAGTCCTGATGCCTACCCAGAATGGATGATGGATAAAATCAACCCAAACCAGGATCTCTCCACCCCAGATCAAATCGACGCTGGTCGCCTGAAATCGTAGCGCTGGTCACCGAGAAGAGACGCCTCAGGAGAATCTGGTTTGCATCCAGAAACCCAAGGGACAAAATCCCCTTCGACAGAGCCGCAAAGCAACTGAAGTCCCAGTTGCAGTCGCTGAGACTGAGCGCATTTGAGAATTTCCTGGGCAACATCGAGCCAGGAGACCCCCAACATAATCTGTGGCAAGTAACCCGTCACATGAAACGGCCAATTAAGAGAGCTGCTCCAGTTCAGCGGGCGAACGGGACTTGGTGTCGCAGCGATCACGACAGAGCAGAAGCGTTTGCTGACCATCTCCAAGGAGCGTTTACTCCGATTATAAGGTGCACTGTACTGGAAGTAGAGGCCACTCTACGCGCAATAGACCAGTCCCATTCCAGCCAGACTACTATTGAGCCAGTTACAGTTAAGGAGGTTGAGCTCGAGATTATGGGCCTCAAGTCCAACAAATCGCCGGGTGTCGACGCTATAGAAGTTCTTGCAATAAAGCTCCTTCCTCCTACTTGCATAAAAATGTTGGCTAATACCTTTAATAAATGCTTCTATGGCCCTATGGAAAAGAGCAGAAGTTATCCTAATCCCCAAGCCCGGCAAGCCTGAGCCAATCTCGCCACTTACCGTCCGATAAGTCTACTGACAATATTCTAAAAAATACTCGAAAGAATTTTCTTTGGTAGGGTGTTGCCAGTACTGGGTGAGACTGGTTAGATCCCTGATCACCAGTTTGGATTCAGACGCTCACACTCCACACCAGAGCAATGCCATCGTTTAGTTAGCACCATTATCAACGCCTTTGAAGAAAAGAAATACCGCTCCGCCGTTCTACAGGGTGTCAAACAGACTTTCGATAGAGTTTGGCACCCCGGACTACTTCTTAAAATAAAAAAACAGCTCGCCCCCCCAAAATACGCCCTACTGCGTTCATATCTTGAAGGCAGAACCTTCCTGGTAAGAAGTGGCGAAGCACGATCAGCCATTAAGGATATCAACGCCGGAGTGCCGCAAGGCAGTGTTCTTGGACATATCCTGTACACGCTGTACACAGCTGACCTACCAGTCATTCAAGATGAGTGCCTAATGGTTGCCACCTATGCCGACGACACCGCCTTCCTGGCAACCTCCTGCTTCCCAACTGATGCCTCTGCACTACTTCAGAGACAGCTGGACGCCATTGAGCTTTGGCTGCGCAGATGGAACCATTAATGATTACAAATCTAATCCCTGTAGAACCCACACCCAAATATCTGGGTATGACGCTCGATAGGCGGCTTACTTGGCGTATTCATATCATGAGAAAAAGAAAACAAGCTGAGGAGAGAATAAGGAAATACCAATGGCTCATAGGAAGGCGCTCTACGATGAGAACTCAAACTGCTGGTCTATAAAACCATTATAAAACCAATTTGGACCTACGGGATCCAATTGTGGGGTACCGCTAGCCTTTCTAATCGCAGTATCATTCAGCGCTTCCAAAACAAGGCCCTGCGAATGGTCTCGGGCGCCCACCCATACCACGATAACGTGACCATTCACAATGAACTGGGGGTGCCTTGGGTGCAAGATTTAATTAAGTCAGCCAGCACTAGGCACATTGAAAAGTTGCATAACCACTCTAACACACTGGCGATAAACCTCCTGGACAACAGCCAAACAAAGAAGTCACCCACTGGACCTTTCCTAGGAGGATTTAACATCTGATACGAAAACAAAACCTACAAACCGCCAATTCAGTCAAAAAATTTAATTATTGTTATTATTTTTCTTTTAAAACTAAAATAGTAAGTATTTCATCGGTGGTCGGCTGACAAATTTTTAATTGTTAAAATCAATGGCAATACATAGCAAAGCGAAGGAGAACTACAAAGCTACAATTTTTTAAAAACAATCTCAAAGTTTGCACACATTTCTATAACAGCTTTAACTACAGTTATGTTAATATGTAACATTCGCAGACTTTGTTCATTCTGCCTTAAGGCCTGTACGCAGGAGCCCCGTACAGCGCCAGTACAGTAATACATGAGTTTTACGGGCTGTAACGATAAGTGTTGAAAAATGCACATATTGTGGCGGTAGGTTGATTACTTTATGTAAATAAATCGGAAATGCAACTGTGTTTTGTTTACATTTGGGCAAATCAATTAATTAAAGTAAAATGGATTCTGAACAACAAAATTTATTAGCAATAATGTGCACAACCAACACCATACTGTTGGCACTTATAAAAAAAAAAGGGACGCTTCTTATTAAAATATTATTAAAATGCAGCTTGCTGGTTAAGTTCCACAAGACTGGCCAACGCTGAATTTGTCCCCATCATTTTCAAAATTTTTGTAGCGCGACTTGCGTTCAGACATTTTGCGCTGTTTTAAGCCCCCTACGCAGATGACAGTTCAGCTCTCGTACCGTAGAAACTTCTTATAAAAAAAATGGTCTCGTACAGCGCCCGTACAGTTCTACGAGACCCTTGTACGCAGTATGTTAAGTACTGGCCTTTAATAAGTGTTGAACAATGAAAATGTTAATTAACAGTGTGGCTGTGTACGGCCAGTAAAGAATGCTGAGCTTATCTTCACGGCTCGTTAAAAGTGACAAAAAGTAAACAACATGTCGGGCAAGAGCCGGCTTATACATATTTCGGAAAATATTGACAAAATTGACCTCCAATAGCGCCATACTTATTGTTTTGGCAGTCAATGCTGCACAACAAGAAATTAATAAAAATATATAAATTAATTCATATAATACAATTTAAATAACATATGAATTTTTATTCTTCAACTCAAGCCGACCCGTACTGCCCGGGTAAAGATCTGTAAGGTGAAGAATAATCTCTGGTAATTTCAGCTGTGCCCATCAAACATGGGTTTACTAAAATGCTACCATTTTTTTTTGCATTTGCAGCCTGATTTTTTTTTTTATAGCCGCCAGTAGCAATTCTTTTGTTGTACCGAAACACAAAAGTAGCGTACGTTGTTCGTTAATCATTTTTTTAAATTCAGTTAAATTTAAAAAAACTGCTGCATTTCCGATTTATTTCGAGAAAGTAGTCAACCGACCGCCACAATATGTGCGTTGTTTAGAACTGGTCGATACGGCTCGTTAAATTGGTGCAGTACGGTACGGGGGGGGGGGGTTTTTTTTTTTTTTTTTTTTTTTTTTTTTTTTTTTTTTTTTTTTTTTTTTTTTTTTTTTTTTTTAAATTATTTAATTTTTTTTTTTTTTTTTTTTTTTTTCACCATTTCGTGCGCTTAGAGAGTATATATACTGCGGACTTGAAAATGTTATTACTGTACGGGCGCTGTACGAGACCATTTTTTTTATATGAAGTTTTGACAGTACGGGCGCTGTACGGGCTTCTGCGTACAGGCCTTTAAAATGCTATTCATTTCGCCCCAATTCTCAATTATAGACTCAAGCATTATATAATGCGAATTCCAACGTGTTGGGCATTGGCTTTTTAGAGAAGTGGTCAGGAGATGCTGCAAATTTGATTTTTTTAAATATTAAACTACTTTTTTCCAAGACTCCAACACTTCTGCAAGCTCTGTGTTGGCAGAAAGCGACTTGTCCAACACATTGCTAAACAAATGACTGCTGCAGTTTACCCTAATATTATTTTCTAAGGCTTTTACCATCTTTTGTCCTCTGTCTGTAATAAATACAATTTTTTGCGTATTTGAAACATTAAACTCAAACTTTTTAGTTTTTTCAAGATGTTTTCACGCGTTGACCTTTCAAAATCCATTGATTTCATCCCCAAAACTTGTTCAAAGAATTTTAAGTCCTTCTGGTAGTGGAATGTCACTCCTAAAAAGTTCCGCTTTACATAATTATCCGTCCACATATCAATTGTAGCTGACGCGCCACCGCTGCTTTCATTCTTATTAATTTCAGCCTTCAGTTCCTCCTTTTTCTCACTTGCGCACTTCGTGACTTTGCGGGAAATTATTGTTGGTTCCGGCAGCATGTCTTCCACATCAACATGCTTGTCATATGTTCCGCCGATCTTAATAAAAAAAACTTACTAGTTTCGCAAAACCAGAACCGCTCACTGCTGAAAATGACCGACAGTTTTCTGCAACACAATTTGCGCATTTTTCAATGGCCTCAGTTTTGTCCAGCGATGTTACACATTTCAAACTTTGCGTTTTCTTAATACTTTTGCAGCAGCTGTGCCTATATAAATTTGATGTTTGGGTTACACTGTATTTTAAAACATTACAGCATGTGCGACAATAAATATACTCGTTCAACGTGATACTGTCTAAATATAAATATAAAGTATATTTGGCATTTGCAATGTTTCAGGCAACACTCTCCATGGTTTCGCCTTCTATAATTACATATGTAAATTACTCCACCGATTATGAAAAGTAAACTGCACGTTTTCAGCAAGTGCACGACAAGTTCGGCTAGGGTTGAGTCGAGCCGCCCGATCATGATCAAACATTGATCGTGAGCGCACTGATTGCGACAAAAATTTTTGATCATTCTTTGCTGCTCATACAAGTGAAGCTAATAAAAATGTATTATAAATTTTGAAAAAAAGAATCTTGGACCACGCCCACCTATTCAGGGCCCAACCCCCATTTTTATACTCGATACCGAAGGTAAAGAGTATATTGGGTTTGTGCAATGTCCGTCATGGTGTCTGTCAGTCTGTCTGTATGTTCGCAATTTTCTTTATCTATGGCCGGGACAGATAAAGTGTAAAGATTGAGGTTCTACGATAACTGGGAGGCTGGCCAATCGATAATTTCGATAACTCAAAATCGATAAATCCACCTATTCCGCACACGCTTACAGTTAGAGTTACCAAATTTTTTAGAAAGATAGCTACTGGCATCCCCGAAAAAATTTCATCAAATTTTGCATTGTAGTGCCACGCCCACCCATTCCGCCCCCAGCCCCCCCGAAATTTTAAATCGGAAACGCCTATATCTTCCTCAGTTTTTGAGCTAGAGCACCAAATTCGGCGCTAAGATAGGTGATGACGACCCCCAAAAATGTGCATCAAAACTTTGGATGCCACGCCTACCCATACCGCCATAGCCAGCCCAGCCGGGGTTGCGTTAATCTTTCATAGTGTTTGAGCTAGAGTCTCCAAATGTGGTAGAAAGATAACTGGTAGCGACCCCCAAAAATAATTTGGAGCCACGCCCACCCATACTGCCCTCAGCCCCCCATCCCCAACCTTATACAAACTTTGAGCTAGAGTCACCAAATTGGGTAGGAAGATAGCAGTTGACATCCTAAACAGATCTGCAGAAACAATTTATGTGCCACGCCCACCCATACCGCCGACAACCCCCTCCCCCAACCTTTTGCAAACTTTGAGCTAGAATCACAAAAATCGGTACGAAGATAGCAATTAGCATTCCACAAAGATCTGCATCAAAAATTTGGATGCCACGCCCACCCATATCAAACTTGGTGCCTTCTCTGTCACGAAATATAAGAGAATAATGTATTTTTTTTAGGATCGCATTTTTTAACTTACCCAATGGGAGTTGGCACTTGTTGAGGGAGGATGGCTTGCGTCTAATGACGACCGTTAAAGGGTCAATTATTTCGTACGCGTTCACTTGCACATAAACACTTGAAGAAGTTTGTGGGTGTAATTTTAACACTTTAGGGTGACTGCATTTTGGCCGTATGTTTTGGAATTTTTGCATGTTCGTCCCTGATTAAATATGGCGATAATTAAAACCTTTAACCTTTTTTTGTGGTTCGCCGATAGAGAACGCCACTGGAAGTGGCATCAGAATGCCAAAAAATAACATTTTATTTTTATTTTTTTTAATTTTTCCAATTTTTATTTTTAAAGTTGACACCTTTAATTCACTTAACTTCTTTGAGTAAGATTCAAACCGGCCAACTATATTTGCCGTGCTAGCAGATTTGTATCTATAGTTTTCGGTTTCGAACATAGGGTACCAAAAAAAAAAAATTAATGAGTGTTCGAACTCACTAACGATGTGTTAACAATTGCAAAACCATTCAAATTTACTTTTTGTTTTGCTTTTGACCGCCACCAGCAGAACAACAAAGCGCGCACATGCATACACATAAATACGCACAGACACACACAAACACTCACAAACAAACATAACGAAATTCTTTAATAAGTTAATGATGGTGTGGGATACCCTACCTAGTTCATTTGCTATATTAATTGATTAATTAATTAATATTATTAAACTATTTTTAGTCATTTCTCAATTGTTTGCTAAGCGCCAACTTATGCTTATTAAGTATGCAATTATTGCATATATATAATATCCACAGTAGCACTTATATAATATTAGGGTACATAACATTCTTCATTCGTCAGTTCATTTTCTTATTACAGAAGTCCGCTATGTTTGTCTGTAAGTGTGTGTGTGTGTTGTGTCTATGCATTCACGAAGAAGCAAAACAGAATTGCCTCGGACGAATGATGATTGCTGCATACCCTAACTAGCTTACTTGCTATATTTATCAATTAATCAATTAATATTATTAAACTATTTTAGTAATTTCTCAATTGTTTGCTAAGCGCCAAATTATACTAATAAAAGTATGCATTTATAGCAAATATATTATTGAAGTACACGTCCACAATATAATTTATTAGGGTATTCAAGAGTCATCATTATCTTTGCTTAACAGCTGCATGGCTCGACCGTCCCGGGCTGGGGCGCTCTGCCGCTGCACAAAGCACTAATACCATCATACTTATTTTGAGCAGAGAAAAATTTTTTACAACAAACACATACTATTTGCTATGATGACGCTGCGAAAAGTTTTTTGAAAGCGTCGACGCTGATCATGTGTGATATAACGCGGTGTCAGGTTTTCATGTATTGAAACGAAATATTTGCGCTACCCGCGCCTATAGATGTTAACACATCAAAAACTTTGCCTACCTTTAGGCTGTCATGGAATTTATTCCGACAAGTGGCATATTACAAGATTTTATGGAAACCAATTAATCAGGGGTGCCACAGAAAACGCTTTCGTCCGAATTTCATGCCTTTTCTATTTCACGGTGCCACAGACTAAAACGCTCTGACATTTCCAACGATTTGAATTCGTCCGTAAAAAGGCTAGAATCTAATGCTGTCACCTAGTCCGAATCAAATTTTTTTCAGTCAATGCAGTAATGCCTTATTTCTCAAGCATAAATTCGGAGTAATGTGTTTAATAAAAATATATGTGGAACCACTCCTGTTTTCTTTTAATTAAGCAGTAAAAAATAGCTCTTTGAAGTAAACACAATTTTTATTATTATTATTGAATGAGGTACGTGCACTGCGACCACTAGGATCTATTGTGCCCTCTTACTGTTTGTGAGTTACAGCTCCTCGAACAGCCCAATCGATCGCAGGAACGCGACGATGTGGCTTGGTCGGAGAGCCCTCATCTCCTCTGTGGACAGAAAGAGGCTCCCCAGAAGAGAAAGCCTCAGTCGACTTATGGCGGGACACTCCTCAAGCAGGTGCTCTGGAGTTTCATCCCCCTCCAGACACATTCTGCAAAGACTGTCCGCCCCTAACTTAAGATTGTGCAGATGCTTGCGCAGTCTGCAGTGCCCAGTCAAGAAGCCCGTGACTATCCGAAGAGATCCTTTGCTCAGCCTCAGACAGTCCTCAGTTCTCTTCTTGTTGTAACTACCTAGCAGTCGCTTGCTCTGTCTTGCCCCCTGTGAAGATCGCCAAGCGTCCTCGCAAGCATTGCGCAGATCGATGCGATTGCTCTGACTAATAATCCCTGGTCCTAGCCCACAGAAAGGTTCGGGCCGAGGAAAGGAGTGCTAGCTCCCTTCCTGGCCATGATATCGGCAACTTCATTGCCGGGAATACCCGCATGTCCTGGTACCCAGTAGATGGTGACTGTGTTGTTACAGCCCAACCTATTGAGTGTTTCTATACATTGCCAAACCAGCTTGGAGACGATCTTGTAGGCACTGAGTGCTTTGATCGCCGCCTGGCTGTCAGAAAAAATGGCTATGTCTCTATGAGCGTAACCCCTCTCGATGTTGAGGGAGGCACATCTTTCAATCGCATGCACTTCCGCTTGGAATATGCTGGCGAATTTACCAAGTGGTTCATGGTGTTTGAGCCGGGGTCCGCAGATTCCGGCTCCAGCATCCTCATCTGTAAGTGAACCGTCCGTATACCATCTAATAGCATGTGGTTTCAAATTATAGGTGTTCGACAGACTAGTCCACTCTGCTTTATTACTGAGCTCTGTTTTAAACAGCTTCTCGAAACTAAAAAGGGCCAACTGCGTATCTTGCGGATAGGCCAACAGTGTGCCAGTTGCACTAGGGACAAAAGCGATTGCGTTCGCTCCTGCCACTCTCATAATTGACCTGTTCGAACAGTGTTTGATGTAAACATGCAATGGCGGAAGTCCTAGCAGTACGTCCAATGCTGAGGACGGGCACGTACGCATTGCGCTCGAGATGCACGTGCAGGCAAGTCTCTGGAGCTTGCCCAGTTGCCGTTTAGTGACATCAAGGTCTACACGTTCCGTTAGCTTGTAACGATTGGTGAACGCAACAATTGTGGTTTTTGCTGGATTAATGTTCAGCCCCACGTCCCTGCACCAGTCTATACAAAGACTAAGACCCAGTGTAATCCTATCACACAGCGTGTTCACAAATTTGCCTTTACAGACAATGGTAATGTCATCGGCATAGCCTTGGCATTCAAATCCATTATCTGTAAGTCTACCAAGTAGCTCGTCCACCACGAGACTCCAGAGGAGAGGTTATAGGACACCCCCCTGTGGACAACCTCTGGTGGTTTGGGCCCTGACCGTCAAATTGTTGACAGTTACTTCCGCTATTCTAGTGTCAAGGAGTTTGCCTAGCCAGAAAGTAAGTCCTGACTCAACCCCTTTACCCCGAAGCGCCCTACCCACAACGTCATGTGCTGTGTTATCGAAAGCACCCTCTATGTCCATGAAGGCACAAAGAGAAACATCTTTGGCCTTCACTGAGCATTGGAGGCTGTTTATTAAGTCTAGGAGAGCCGATTCTGTCGACTTACCTACTCTATAGGCATGCTGATGATCATGCAAGGGACTGGACACTAGGTGCGAGGACCTAATGTGATTGTCAACTAACTTTTCGAGGGTTTTTAGAAGGAAGGATGTAAGGCTGATTGGCCTGAAGGATTTGGGGTGAAAGGGGTCTTTTTTCCCCACCTTCGGGATAAAAATCACCCTGGCCGTCCTCCATGTCCTAGGTATGTAGCCCATAGCTAGGCTTCCCCGGAAAATACGAATGAGGAACACCATTAGGTGTTCCAACCCTTTCTGAAGATGGACGGGAAGGATACCGTCCGTACCTGGGGCCTTGTAGGGACTAAGCGTTCCAATGGCCCACCTGATCTTCTGCTCTGTTACTATGGCTGCAGTCAGGCTCCAGTCCGGTCTCCTGTGGGGGACCGTTTCGTAACAGCTGTCAGCGTTGGTGATGGTTCTACAAAGTGGAAAGTGAGTTTGCAAGAGAAGTTCTGCCTTCTCAACCTCATTTTCCGTGAAGGAACCATTCGGCTTCTTTAAGCAGATTTCGGACAGTACTTTGCCTTTCGAAATCGCCTTAAAGACTCTTACAGCTGGTGTGACCTGCTCTAGGTTAGAGCAAAAGCTCCGGAAGTGAGCTCGCTTACTGTACCGGATTTCCTTGTTATATTCTGTTAGCTTCTTGGTGTACAAGTCCCATCTGTCACTATTCCTTTTGGCTGTATTAAACAGCTTCCTAACTTCTGCTCGAAGCATCCCTAACTTTTTATTCCACCAAGGGTTATCCCTGTTGGACTCTATGGGTTTGGCTGGACAACTTGAATGATAGGCATTCAAAATCGTCTCACCAACCTCTACTGAGAGTTGCTCTAGCTCTTCATGGGACGAGACCCTCTTACATTGGTTCAGTCTGCTCAGATTTAATCCCAGGCAGGACTGGTAGAGCGACCAATCGGTCCTCTGAGGATTTCTGATAACCTTACTGAACCTGAAATTTCTGCTAATGTCGAAGAGGATGATCCTGTGATCCGACATTGACGGTTCTGTTGAGACCCTCCAGTTGTATACCAGCTCAGAAGCCCCCCCGTTCCCAAAAGTGATATCAATCACTTCGGCTTTTTTTTTGGTGATAAAGGTAGGTTCAGCCCCCACATTAAACACCGATAAGTCACTAGCTGCAAGATAATCAAGTAAGCACTCACCTCTACTATTGTTGTTCGTGCTGCCCCACGCCACACTATGCGCGTTTGCGTCGCATCCCAGCAGCAAGGGGAGTCTATTGCTGCTGCAGTGTGCCACCAGATCTTGGACCTCTGTTGGGGGGGCTTCCGACGTGTCTCCCGGGAAGTAGGCTGACGCCACCACCATACTTCCAAACTCTCCAGTGATTAGCACTGCTACAAGATCCCTGCTGAGAAATTTGGAGAGACAAAGAAAGTTAGTGTTCTTTCGCACCAAGATGCACGCTCTTGGCGATGTCTCCCTCATATCTGCAACTAGTTGCGTACTTACATGGTTTAGTCCGCAGATTCTGCCTCTGACGACCCATGGCTCCTGGATGAGCACCAGCCCCAGGTCAGACCTGGAGATCAACCTGCTGATGACAGCCGAAGCTGCCCTCGCGTGATGCAGGTTGATCTGTGCCACGCTCGTGGTCACCATTAGAGCTCCGGTTCCCCCTCCGAGAGCGTCAGATATGATTCTGACAGCGTCCCGGTGGGTGTCTGCTCATCCTCGGACGGCTGCTCATCGCTCAAGAGGTCTACCTCGCTGCGCACGCGAAGCCGCGACAGGTCCGAGTCTAGCTCGGCTTCCCAGACCGCGATGGCTTCGGCTGCTGCTGCCACTTCGATGGGGCAGGTGGGTGCTGCCTGTGCTACAGCAGATGAAGTGCCAGGCACGTCGTCTGCTTGCTCCTTCGCAGCCGTCACTGTCGCGGCTTGCTTTTTATGCAGCCGGCACCTCAGCTGACCGAACCTGAAGCTCACCATCATTTCCCTGCTCTTGAGGAGTGTGAGAGCTTCGTCCTCCAAACCAAGCGTCAGCACCTTGCCGTCCTTGGTCTCTAGGCGCCTGAGCACGCGCCACGTCTCGGTGAGAAGACCTTTATTCTTCTTAATGAGCAGGCCAAGGGAATTCTCCACCGTCTCCCCTGCCGTGCGTGGCAGGTATAAGGTGTCGATGTTCGTCTCAGGGACCTCGTCTTGTGGGCATGTGCGGAGTTCCACACCCACTGCTGCACTGATGCTGGGCACCTTCAGCTCCAGCCACTTTCTGGCATTCTCATCCAGACAGTCCACTAGGACTAGACCATCCCGGAATTGGATGCCATTAAAGTTAAGGCTGGCAGTCCAGCCCTTCCTCATCTCATCGACTAGGGCTAACTCCACCGCCGACAGCTCCTCCTTGGTCAGCCGCTTCCTCGGGAAGTCACGAGCCAGTATAGCTAGGTTGGTGCCCTTGGCTACACTGGCATATGTGGCCGCCTTCGGTCGCTTCGAACCACTTGAGGTTCCCTGGCCCTCCGGAGCCGTGTTGCCTCTACCCTTCGACCTCTTGTGGTCATTGGGGAGTTCGGTTGGCGACGTATGGTGGAGTTGTCGCTTCCTCCCCGCCACGGCCTGGCCGTCGGTTCGCTCCACTGGAGACGCGGTCGGTGCCCGGTGCTCCAGTGCTCTCTTACGTGCCTCTTCCGGCTTCAAGCCACGCTCGAGGAACCGAAGGTACCACTTGCGACCGGCTCCGCTGAGGCCCTGCCTTAGCGGGTCGCCAGAGCCACCAGGCTGGCCTGGTGCCGGTAGAGGCGGCTTCTTCCTCTGCTGCAGCCTCACCTGTGGAACAGAGGAGAGTGTTGCGGCGTCTCCCCCGCTAGCTACGTTAGCCCGCAGGGCAGCCACCGGTAAAGTGCCACCACCTATGTCCGTTCGTGTGGCGGCCAGCTTGACTGCCACTTGAGACTTGAGAGTCTCTGCACTCTTCGAGGTACTCGGCTTCGGGGACGAGCCCTTCGGCCGAGCAGTGCTCTTGGAGTGAGGGGCTTGGCCCCTGCGCGGCGTCAGCCTGCCGCCTTTGTCCAGAGCCGCCTCTTCCATCCGCTCTGCTGTCTGTGTTGCGGTTAAGCCCCGCATATTATTAAAAATTTTATTGTCCATGTAAGAATCCCACGAGTGTAGGGGAAAGTAGTACCGGCGTGTCATAGCCCCCAGTAACACGCCGGGGCCAGGTATACTCACCGAGGCGGCCAGGTATCGGTGAGGCTCCGTTCAAATACAGTCGGTTACCCCTGACTGCACACCAGCCAATGAGCACGGACCACATGACGCTCTGGCTTAGGGGGGTGAAGTGGCACCCTTGCCTCAGGACGTCACCACTGCCCTGTGAGAGATGCGGGGGATAGGACTTGGGTAGGAACATATGTAGTGGAAGGGAGTGTGTAAGACTACTTTTTGAAGGCGGTCAGACAGGCGCCTTGTCGGTCCCACAACGGTGTGGTACCCGCTGTTGTCCGGGACTGCTTATTCACGACAAGTCGCTATTCGCAGCTAACCTCTACTAGAGGCCTTGCGCTATCCGCAACCTGCGACCCGTCTGGTGGCCTCAGCTTGCCCACCTCAGAACCATCTCTCTAGTTCATCGGTACCAGAAAGTAAACACAAACTTGACTTCAAAATTGTTTTACTTGTTGTGCAATTTGAGAAAACATTTGTGGTTAGCTGTAATTGTGTCAGGTGGCAACGCCTTAAAAGCGGCATTATCTGGAAAATGGCAGAGCCAAAACAAACAAAGAAAGAAGAAGAAAACGCGCTCAACATGTAAGTAAATTTGATGTGTTTTTTTTTCATAAATATTTTACAATTGGGCAATTCACCAGTCGTTTCAACGTTTCAAAGTTTCAAGTTTGAAACGTCAAGCAACAACAACCACATAGAACAATTTCTTGAAACGTTGAAACACCCCAGCCTATTTATACAAAAAGTGTTTCAAGTTTGAACAAAGTAAAGATGGGAAGAGCACGATATTTAACCGATATTTGCTATCGATGTGCAGTATTTTTCAATATATTTGGTGTTTTTTTGTGCAAAAAAATGTAAACAAATGTTGATGGCCGCCGCAAACGAAAGTAAGTAAAACCGGTTTTGTTAAATAAAACTAGTATTCCTTATTTTTATACAGTGGAAACAAAGAGTAATTTAAAGCGCAAGACGCCCGAGCAGAAAATGCATCATGGTAAATGGTCGACTTTGTCTTGCTGGGATACATCTACAAATGTTAAAAGCATGTAATTGAGCAACTAATTAAAACAACAATCTCTTCTCACCTTCAATATCCTCTATTTCTCTTATAACTTGGTTTGCTAAAGCATCGCATAACATATCTTTTACACTTTCGAACGACATTTTCAAACAGTGACAAAAATTTAAGTAAAACAAATGTAAACAAACAACAGCTGACAGCGCAACTTTGAAACGATTGAAACGATGAAACGCAAAATCCTGTTCACAAGTTAATCGTTTCAAACTTGAAACTTTGAAATGTTGAAACGACTCGTGAATTGCCCAAATGCAATTATTTTAAGGGGAAAACATCGAAACGCTCGCTAAGACGAAGCCATTTTTAACTTTATGAAGAAGCACCCGGACATTGCCAAGAATTTTACGAAAGGGGACAGGGTGGCTGTGGCGGCAGCTTGTGAGGACTTAACGCTTCAGTTGAACACGCTTGGTCCTCCAATTAAAACTTCGGAGGATTGGCGCAAAGTAAGTAGCTTATCTTGTTGATAGTAAATTGCAGGCAACATTGTTTATTTCAGGTTTGGAAAGACTGGAAAACATGTATTAAAAAAAAAAAAAAAACACACAACAGGAAGGAGACCAGGGCCACAGGCGGCGGGACTTTCAATCAAGTACTGTTATAACCGATTGAAATCGAAATTGCCAACCTTTGCCACACGTATGAGGCGGTTGATGGAGTAGTCGGTGCCCTAACCTTTGGCATCCTGCAGCCCACACTAGAAGATGCTAGTGAAGAAAAATACGATGGTACGTATGTAAGATTATTAAAAAAAAATCCAATTAATTTGAATACCACTTTTAGAACCTTCCCCTAAAAGGCAGAAGACGGACGCTGCAATTAGCAGCAATGTAAAAGTGCCTGCCCAGAACCGACTGGCTACAATGGTGGCCGACGAAAACTTGGTGCTCCGAAACATTAACAACAAGCTGGCAGAGATAACAAAAACGTCTCGAGAAATGTTAGAGGAGCAGAAGAAAACCAATTTGCTTTTAGAAAAATTAGTCGCAGCTATTGAAACAAAATTGCAATAAAATTGAAAAACTTAACAGAACAAAGCATATTTATTAAACAAAAACAAATATTTCATGAAAAACACTTTAAAGTCTTCTTGAAGACGCTGCTATATCGTCTCGAATTTGAGAAGTTGTTTCCGGCAGATTCAAATTTGATAAAGAATCAAATTCTGCGCGTGGTTCAGGAACTTCAGCAATACCAAAATCCTCATCCTCATGTTTGCGGCATAAATTGTGAAGAGCACAGCAAACATTTATAATGCATGAGACCCTTAAGGGGCTATACAAAAGGATCTCTTGGAGTAATCGGAATCAGCTTTTAATTACTCCAAAAGTTCTCTCGATTACATTTCCTGCTTACATGGCGAAGGTTGAAATTGTGTTGGTTCGAGCCTTGTGTTGATTTTCTGTAGGGCGTAAACAGAAAGTGCTCCAAGGGATAACCAGAGTCCCCAAGGAGGCAATTGCCACGTGAACCACTTTCATACTGCTCCTGAAAAAAAAAAAGACCTGGCTTCGCTCTGACTCCAAGCGCAAAAGTCATGAGTTGCTCCAGGCTTCGAAGCATCCACATAAAGGACTTTAAGATCGTAATCACATATCTATGGAAACCAATATTAAATGGTTAATTAAGCGTTTAGGATAAAAAAAAGTATAACATAAGGAGTTCCACAACACAAACATAACAAAACAGACAATCGAGTTAACAACTCACCTCTTCTGACTCTGTCTGACTTACTACCATTGCATTAATGCTAAAATACCCCTTTCTATTAAAATAAACCTGTTCGGCACTGCTGGGCTTCATTATCTTGAAGTGGGTGCCATCGATGCAGCCAACTACTCCAGGAATGCTGTACTTTTGGTAGAAATGCTGTTTGCATTTCGTTAGCATTTCCTCCGATCTATTCAATTGAATAAATTGCGGGCAAAGTTTTTTCTTCCAGCAATGGAAGTAAGTATAATCCAAAGGGTTTTTCCAACAGATTGCCTCGACATTGACAAATCCGTATCCTTCCCTATCCCTCGATTATATTGAGGATCTTTTGGAAGGTCCTCTTGTCAACACGATAATTATACCGGAAACTATTGAAATTAAATTAATTAGCATAAGATAATAAAGAAAGGCAGAAAAACTACAAATGTACGTATCGTCAGATTGCGAAAACGGATCAGATACGCATCTGAGAAGCCTTCGCTGCATGGTTTCTTTCCTAATTTTCTGCCGCCGGAGCTCTTCTATGGCCAATAATCTCGCTAACAGCATATTCAATTAAAAACAACTTCTGTTTAAAACAATTTGGGGATGTTTTATGAACAGCTGATTGCTGTCAGGCGGAAATTTTTGCCAGACAGTTGGCAGATAGCTTCTAGAGTTGCCGAATATCTTTTAATTGTTTTCCAGCCAAAATTTAAATGTTTTCTTGTATTTTTTGTTTGCTAAAAACAATAAACTTCTGTACAAAAACATTAAAAAATGTTAATAAAATATGAAACCAGTTAAAAACCTCTTATGCTGATATGTTTAGACTACAAAAGGTGCTAAACAAACACTTGGCTAATTTAATATGGCATTGTGTCAACCCTTAGCAGCCAAGTCAGAATAGGTTTAAGCACACACCAGAGAACTGCAAGCAACAAGAATATATACAAATAGAGTCGCCATGAGGCGAAATTCTTACTGCCAGTTGGAACCTAAAATATTTTTGATCAAGGGTACACCTCTCTCAGAGAGCGCATTTTGTGGCAATATTTGCTGGACTCGCAAGGCGCGAGAAAAGTGCAAGTCATTCTTCTTTTTGACTGCGATACGACATGAGCTCTCGTAGCACTGCCGGCCAGCCATGTTGTGTGTATGCGCTCGTATGCCAGCGATTTTCTAGCGCGCAGTAGCTTGTTTGTTTGCTGTGCGCCCATATTTTGCTTGTATATGCATATGATCGTGTGTATATTTTTTTTTTTTTTTTTTTTTTTTTTTTTTTTTTTTTTTTTTTTTTTTTTTTTTTTTTTTTTTTTTTTTTTTTTTTTTTTTTTTTTTTTTTTTTTTTTTTTTTTTTTTTTTTTTTTTTTTTTTTTTTTTTTTTTTTTTTTTTTTATTTTTTTTTGTTTTTTTTTTTTTTTTTTTTATTTTTTTTTTTTTTTTTTATTTTTTTTAAATTTAAAAAATTTTTTTTTTTATTTTTTTTTTTAATTTTTTTTTTTTTTTTTTTAAAATTAAAATAAAAATTTTTAAAAAAAACAAATTAATTTTTTTTTTTTGATAAATCACCCTTTTTTAAAAAAAAACTAAAAAAAAAAAAAAAAACTTTATTAAAAATATATTTAAATAAAATTTTTCTATTTCTGTTCTTACTTATTCTTTTATTTTTTTTGCTTTAATACCTTTTTTAAATATCTTTGCCATCGCAACTACTACACAACTACCGAAAGTGTATTTGTATTAGGCATTTGCCGAAACTTGTGAGTAAGGAAAAATAAAATAAAATAATGTTTGGGCAAGTGTTTCACATACACACACATATCTATATGTATGTATGTATGTGTGGTGTACATACGCTCAAGACATTTCGCTGCTGGTCGGCTAGGGCCACCAAAAACCCAGACTTAGTGTCTACGGCACTAGCACGCTAATGAATACACTTTCGGTAGTTGTGTAGTAGTTGCGATGGCAAAGATGTTTAAAAATGGTCATAGAGCTAAAAACATGAAAGAGTATGTAGGACCAGCAATGCGAAACTGATATTTGCCTCGAATTTACTAGACGCTTGTTTTTTATGCTGTTTGCCTGATCCTGCAAGTGGTCGATCAGCACCAAAATGAAATTTGGCTGCCTTGGAAGTATTGATTTTTAGGTTTTTTGTAGGAAGAAACAAATATGCACCAAATTGTAATCTAAATATTGGCTGTTTAGAATTTGTCGAAAATCATGATAGTTGAAAAAGGTCAACGAACCAAGGCAAATGCTACGCATATATGCACATGTAGTAAAAACCAAAATCACTACAAAGCCCTGGCCCAGCAAAACTGCAAACATACATATGCAAACGCACAGTTATATATATATGTAAATATATATATGCTGGTATGCATATGCTCTAGTGTTTTGTAGTTATACAGCTAGTTACACAAAAAACGAAAAGGAAGGAGTAACAGGCGATCATCCCAAAAAACAAGGGTCAGCGCGCTAGAAAATATCTGGCATACGAGCACATACACACAACATGGCTGGCTGACTGTGCGACGCAGTGGCAGCTACAAGCAGAATGCCTTGCATTTTTTCCGCGCCTCGCGCGTCTAGCAAAATGGTTGCCAAATGCGCACTCTGAGAGAGTCCGCGCCAGAATTTGCGCTCTCTGAGAGAGTCCGCGCCAGATTTTGAAAAATCCAACTGGCAGTAAGAATTTCGCCTCATGGCGACTCTATTTGTATATATTCTTGTTGACTGCAAAGGTGTCACTTTTTGCCACCTTACTCACACCCCATAAAATTTGTGTCCCGGTGCCACTCACCACCGGATAAGCAAAGCAAAGACACGCACTCATCAAAAATTTTGTGTGTACTACGAGTGCAAAACGAATGTAAAAAAAAAAGCAATACGCAATTGATAGAAGTGGACAAAAAACATATGTATCACCCGAGTGTTTTTTACACACCATGGTGTTTATGAGTATGTAAATGTCTTATTATGGACCCTTTCAATTTTTACTTGACCGCTTCTTAGCGCTCGAATTCAGTTAATTTTTGATTTTGCTAGCGAAAGGTTAACTGAAGCAATATAAAACTTATTGATGTGTTAACATCTATAGGCGCGGGTAGCGCAAATATTTCGTTTCAATACATGCAAACCTCACACCGCGTTATATCACACATGATCAGCGTCGACGCTTTCAAAAAACACAAAAAACTTTTCGCGGCGTCATCATAGCAAATAGTATGTGTTTGTTGTAAAAATTTTTTCTCTGCTCAAAATAAGTATGATGGTATTTGTGCTTTGTTCAGCGGCAGAGCGCCCCCCCGAGTTCGATGGATCGATGAATCAACTGTGGATTCATCGATCCATTTTCACTACCATCGCTTCCCGCCTGGAAGACAACGCGTGTAAAATATCAGTGAATTTAACATGGGCATGTCATTGGACGGTATGAATTGATTCCGCTCTGCATTCCTTGTACCCATTCCCGTCCAGGGTACAGGGAATCGATTCCTTGTACCCATTCCCGTAAAGGGTACAGGGAATCGATTCCTTGTCCCCATTTGGGAATCGATTCCTTGTCCCCATTTGGGAATCGATTCCTTGTCCCCATTTGGGAATCGATTCCTCCCATACTGGTGGTACAGGGAATCGATTCCTTGTCCCCATTTGGGAATCGATTGATATAAAAATAAATATGCGGAAAAGATTTTTTTATTTGAAAAAATTTTTTTTTATTAAACTAAATATTGTTTAATTTTTTTGCCTAAATGAAGCCTTATTTATCATATTTTTTTGAAGCTGCAATGCCCAATGCTGCTTCTCCGCCGGTGTATTTTGGTCGACTGCCTGGATGGCATCTGAAAAATAGTATTATTTGATTAGATATTGTATGAATTTATTGTGTATGTATTTGTTGCTTACCTCTATACGCAGAGCATGTAAAGCAAAACGGTACGCACTAATATTTTGTTTATGTTTTGTTCTTGCTTGTTTGTTTTTCACATGCCAATTTTTCTGCATTGCCCTTTTTATTATACATACACTAAATGCACGCTTTGCTCGCTCTCTCACAGCGTCTTAGAGTAAGAGAGCGAGAGATCAATGAATTTAAAATGTTGATTGCATTGATATGTACATCTGTACATGCGTATGCAAGTATTTTGGCAGAAACTAACCCAAAAACAAATACATAAACATTTTAATCAAATATTTATTTTCAAACTTATTATGGTTTAAGCAAAAACAATAGCAACTTAAAAACATATGCGTCCGCGGATATGCGTCTTTTATAAGGGTTAAATGAAAACTAAAATTTAGAGAGCGAGAGAGCGAGCAAGGCGAGCAAGGCTTGCATCACTGAGCATATATTAATATAGAGGGACACGCCGTGCCGGCGAATCTCATCATTCGCCCATAAACCACGATTGGATCCAGGCATGATACAATCAGTTGAGTATGCCTTGGATCCAGGCAGACAAAATAGAGCGGAGAGAGTTTGCAGAACTCTCTCATTTCAAAATTTACAGAAAAAATATGCCGCGCATAAACTGCAAGTCATTCCATTTTTTGGTTTGCTTGACAAAAGTGTGCAGCAGAACAGACTCAAGTCTCTGGATCTGACCGTTTTTTATATGTATGCGTTCATATGTGAGCGATTAGGTAGCAAGTGTAGTCTGTGTGAGCTCACATGTTTCAATGTGTGCGTATGCAGCTGCACTTCGATGATTAGAGAGGGGGCGCGCGAGCGGCAAGCAAAAAAAAGGCAAAAATTGTTTCATTTTTTCGTTGGGCTAGCTTTGCCGAGATTTTTGATTTTTTCCCTATGCCGTGCATTTCCTATTCGAACCGGCTCATTTGCTACACTATCATATTTGCCGCTCGACGCGTTACTAACATTGTTATATAATTATAATTATTTTAAGCAATTTCTCAATTGTTAGCCAAGCGCCAACTTATGCTTATCTATATATATAAAAGAGTTCGTCCGCGTTAAAATGGATAGGCCACAGCCTAAACGAAAAGAGCTAGAAGGCTGAAATTTTCACACAATTTTTTATGCAGGTATTCTGTTTGTCCTAAGAAAGGAATTTTATTTTGGACAACTCCTTCGAGTACCTCCCATACATTTTGGAGCACTTTTACCCACTCCAAAAACAAAACACATTACCCATTCCACTACTGCCGCCTGTTTGTCGCACAAGCTGAGAGTTTGATCGCGAGCGAGAATACAAAAACAAAACAAATGCGCAGTGACGCCTTCGCGTCGCACAAGCAAAGTCATAAAAAAAAGGTTCGTACACTCGCAAAATAGAAACGGATTTTCGCTTCTTAATGAATAAGTGCATACACAATTAAGTAAACAATGCGCTTGAAAATAATTTTCAATGTTTTATGTACATGTATCTTTTCGCACAGTGCACATTGTTTTTTTTTTTCAAATTTGTGTGCCTTTGACAATTCATTTACGACCCAAGTAGCGTTTGTTGTTGTTGTAAGTGTTGTTGTTGGGCCCGCACTGCTACTTTTGTTGGTGTCATTGATTTAAAAAAACAACAACAACAACAAAAAAACTTGGTGCGTCTAGAAAAATTTTGCACACCAAAATACATATGTATGTTGTGGGGGTGGATTTGCCTACTTGCTGCTAATATAACTTAGACTAAACGTAACACACTTACATTAATAATATACAATTTCGAACAAGTAAAATAGGTTCGTACACTTGCAAAAAAGAAACGGATTTCCGCTTCTTAATGAATAAGTGCATTCACATATAAGTGAACAATGCGCTTGAAAATAATTTTCAATATTTTATGTACATGAATCTTTTCGCACAGTGCACATTGTTTTTTTTTTTAAAATTTTGTGTGCCTTTGACAATTGATTTACGACGCGAGTAGCTATTAGCGTCGTCCACCCGGCAGATGCGGCGGCAATTGGAACAGTCCCAGCGTCCAGCATGTGTGTGAATAAGAAATTTGCAAACTCGATAAAACATCGTGCAAATTGTTCAGTAAGCCAAAAAATCCCAAAAAAATAAAAAAAAAGCCAAAAAATAGAAAAAAAAGCCAAAAAATAAAAAAAAACCATAAAATCCCAAAAAAAATAAACCAAAAAATCCCAGAAAATAAAAAGGAAGCATATGCAGTATCTGCAGTATTCCTTATTGGTGTCCGCTTCATCGCGGCTTATCCAAACTTTAAAATCTGGCTGCTATAGCCAGCAATCACGAAATTTTTGTTTGTACGAATCTTTCGGCATTAATTAACTTTATTTTTCACTTTTTTTGTACATTGTACATAAAATTACAAATGATATCGAAAATACATACAAAGTATGTTAAAAGATCGCTATTTTTAACAGATTGGATGCCACAATGTTTTTAAAGAAAACTTTGAAAAAAAGATTGAAATAAATGAATCAAATAAAATCTGAAAAAATCCAGATTTCCGGATAGGGGATGTTTGATATTTTTTGGGGACAAAGGACTTAAAAACAGGACAGATCTGTCCGGAAAAAGGCCAAATCGGCATCACTGTTGTTGGTGTCATTGAATTAAAAAAACAACAACTAAGCAAAACTTGGTGCGTCCAGAAAAGTTTGGCACACCAGAAAATGTTGTGGGGGTGGATTTGCATACTTGCTGCTAATATAACTTAGACTAAACGTAACACACTTACATTAATAATAAACAATTTCGAACAAGTAAAATAGGTTCGTACACTTGCAAAAAAGAAACGGATTTCCGCTTCTTAATGAATAAGTGCATTCACATATAAGTGAACAATGCGCTTGAAAATAATTTTCAATATTTTATGTAAATGTATCTTTTCGCACAGTGCACATTGTTTTTTTTTTCAAATCTGTGTGCCTTTGACAATTGATTATGAAAGGCGAAGAGCTAGATCTTGAGTGATTTATTCTGAACTCAGCGTCCGTATTTATAGTAAATATTTACATGTGTTCTTATGGCTAGGTAAGGTTAATAGTGGTGTGAGGAGTAGCTTATCTAAGTTTAATGTAAAGCTAATGTAACTGTTGTTGTTATTTATGCTGTCTTATTCTAATGCACCTAATTAGCAGTGCGTGTAGGTGGTGCGTGTGAGCTTTGCGTTTAAGCAGTGCGTACAAGTAGTGCGTGCAAGCAGTGCGTGTAAGCTCAAGTTCAGCTTGGGCTGGAAAGCTTAGAGCTATGACAAAGATGACTTATATATATTACACCTCCTTTCTTTTGGAAAAAAAAATTTTTGTTTATAATAAAAAAAAAAATTTTTTTTTTTTTTCATTGGGTATGCAGTGGTTTTATCCTATCTAAGTGTACAGTTTGTTTTTTATTTCTCTTATCAGCTACTGTTACATTATTCTTATTATCTAAAGTAATTATATTATATTTTCCTGTATATCTGTTTTCCAACTTGTGTGCTGTATTATTTCTTATTAATATTTCTTGACCTATTTTTAGTTCTGGTTTGTTTGCATATATATTTAGTTTTTCTTGTTGTTTAATTTTAAATAGTTCTACTAACTGTTTTGCTTTGTGATTAGCAATTTGTATTTTGTATTTTAACTCTTTATTGTAGTCATCTATGTTATATATTGGGTCTATTATGCTGGTTGAGAATGCAAAACTTTTTGGTTGTTTTCCAAACACAAGTTCAAAAGGGCAATAGCCATGGGCTGTTGATGGCGTTACGTTAAAACAGTAAGTAAAGTATTGTATATAGTCGTCCCAATAGTCTTTTTGTGTTGATATGTATGATCTTATGTATTCGTTAAATGTTCTGTGGCTTCTTTCCACTGTTCCAAGAGTTTGATGATGATGAGCAGTGGAGTTATGTTTCTTTATATCGCATATTTTACATAGTTCTGTTAAAACCGAATTCATATATTCTGTTCCCATGTCTGTTAAAGTTGTATTCATTGGTCCGAAAATTAGTACAAATTTTTCAAAAATGGCTCTTGCTACTGTTTTGGCATTTTTGTTTGGAATTGGGATCGATACCAGATATTTAGTTAAGTCGCATATGATCGTGACTGCGTACTCATAGCCATTTTCTGTTCTAGGTAGAGGTCCTATAGTGTCAATTATTGTTATGTCGAATGCTGTAGCAGGAGTTGGTGTTAGAACTGTTGTGTTTTTGGGGTGTTTGAGAACCTTTGCTAACTGACATTGTTCGCATGTTTTTACGTACTCAGTGACGTCTTTTGTCATGTTTTTCCAACGGAATTCTCTTTTAATTTTTCCCGTCATTCTATTAATTCCACTGTGGCCCCCCTCTATGGGATTGTCATGGTATCTCTTTAAGATATCGCCTATTTTCGGGTCATTTTTATCTAAATATTTTACAGGTGGTATGGTTGCGATGCTAATTGTTTTTAAATGTTCATTGCCCTTATTCCTGAAATCTTTTGATTCTATTAATTTAAAAATTTTTTCGTCCGTTCGTATTTGTAACTTGTTGACATTGATATCACCGGCTTCCTTTTCAAGCCTTGGAAAGAATAAATCTAGATTTATTATCCCATTAATGATAATGTCGTGTATTTGGAACGTTTTTATTCTTAACTTCCCCTGTTTTATTGAACATGTTTTTTTATTGAAAGTAAGTAGTGGGTACTTTTTTATCTCATATGAACTTACTGCTTCAAATACTCTTGGTATGTCTTCCTGTTCTCCCTTGCTATGTTCGGGTTTATTTATATATTTTTTTGCTGATGATCGCGTGGTAACTTTAAGTATATTGTGATTATTGCTAGCTAGTTTTTTTATGTCCTTAAATTCTATTCGTGATAATGCGTCTGCTGCCGTATTTTCTTGTCCCCTGATGTGCTGTATAGTGAAATCATATTCGTCTAATTCTAATCTTATTCTAAAAAGTTTCGAGGTAGGATTTTTTAGCGAAAACAAGTAAACTAATGGTTGATGGTCTGTTTGTACTAAGAATTTTTTCCCGTATATGTATGGCTTAAAATGTTTGATTGCCCAATGTATTGCGGTCAATTCTTGTTCGATTGTAGACTTGTTGCTTTCACCCGTGGTGAAGGTTTTAGAAGCATAAGCAATTGGTAATTGCTTTTCTCCATGTTTTTGACTTAGGACTGCACCGCAGCCTATTTTACTTGCATCCGTGGTAATGCAAAATTCTTTTTCAAAGTCTGGGTATTGTAGAATTGTTGGGCTAAGTAATTGCTTTTTTAAATATTCAAATGCGGTTTGGCAGTTGTTGTCCCAGTTAAAGGTTACATTTTTTCGTGATAGTTTATTAATGCATTGAGCTATTTCAGCAAAGTTAGGGATAAATCTACGATAGTAGTTACAAAAAGCAATGAACCTTTTGGCTTCATCTCCGTTTTTGGGTATGGGATAATCTTTAATTACTTTAAATTTGGTTTCATCTGGTAGTATCCCCCTGTTTGTGCATTTGTGGCCCAGAAAGGTTACTTCGTGTTTAAAGAACGTGCATTTTTCTGGATGCAATTTTAAATTGTATTTTTTGCATGTAGTGAAAACGTCTTTTAGATTATCTAACATGTGATTTTCGGAGCAACCCAGTATTATAAGGTCGTCCATGTAAAGAAATGCTTGAGAGGGTGTTAGGCCTGCAAAGGCTAGAGACA
Source organism: Scaptomyza graminum (assembly GCA_018901835.1). Lineage (NCBI taxonomy): Eukaryota > Metazoa > Arthropoda > Insecta > Diptera > Drosophilidae > Scaptomyza > Scaptomyza graminum. The sequence goes on along the minus strand of JAEIFL010000284.1, from coordinate 119,620 downwards.
TCATTCGTTGAAATGAATTTGGTGCTATTTTGAGGCCATATGGCAATCTTTTAAATCTATATGACCCCTTGTCGGTTGAAAATGACGTGATATCTCGTGAACTTTCTTCTAACTCTACCTGATGAAAACCTGACATTAAATCTAAACACGAGAAGAATTTTGCTCGTCCTAATTGATCTAATATATCATCCATTCTTGGCAGAGGGAATTTATCTGCGAACAGTTGCTTGTTAATGTTTCTATAATCTACTACCAATCTCCACCTTTTTTCTGTGTTTCCCGGTAAGGCTTTTTTTGGAACTAATAAAATTGGACTATTGTACTCAGATATGGATGGTTCAATAATATCATCATCGATCAATTTGTCCACTTGTTTATTAATTTCCTCCTTTTGACCGTACGGGATTCTGTAGTTTTTTATGTATACTGGGTTTGGATTTTTTAGTCTTAGTTTTTGTTTGTAAAAATTATTTGCTGATATCTTGTCTGTTTCTATTGCGAATATTTCGATAAATTCTTCGCATAGCTCCGAAAGTTCTGTTTCTATGAATTTTGGAAAGTTTTTCTTTAGTTTTTTCATTATAATTTCTTTATTTACCGTGCTTCTGGTTATGTTTTCTAGCGGGACTGTATCATAATTTGACATATTTTCGTGTACTAAGTTGACTTTTGTAATGTGGGCTTCTGTAGTATTAGTGTTGATTATTTTTACATATGGACTAAGTTTTGACAGGATTGTATTTGCTACGAAAACCCCTGGTTGAAGCTCTTGGTTTGGTATAAATACATCTGTGTGTTTTTTTATGTGTATTTTCTCTATAGTTTCCGTTCGTGCTGGTATAGTTAGTATTCTATTGGTATGTTGTGTGTCAATGGGTATTTTAATGATGTAATTTATACAATTTGGTTTTATTGCTAACCCGTTCTTTTGGTAATCAATCGTGCAATTGAATTTTTTTATGAAGTCAAGCCCTATTATCCCATCGCAAGGAATTGGGAAGTCGTTATGTACTACCTGAAATGCGTGTTGCAATGGGTGATTGGTAAATTTCAGTATAACCTCCCCTATAGTGTATAGTATATCTTTTCCTATGCCGTTAAGTCGTGTCTTCTTCTCTTTATTTATTCTTTGTATTTCTGGTACTGCGTTTAGTTTTATAATGGATACGTCCGCTCAAGGCATACTTAACTAGGTAGCCGCACTCGCTCTTCGTTTCGCCTTAGCAATGTGAGAGGGAGAAAGGAATATCATGCTGTCGTCAACACAATGAAATGTGTGAGCGCATGCATTTGTATATACACACATATTTGTGTGCTAGTGTGCAAAGCAGAACGAAAAAAAATCGTCCGCGGAGATGCGTCGCACACAACGCTCGGCTCGAGACTGAAGTATAAGGCGATAAAAAGAGGGACACAAGCCGAGAGCGGCTACCTAGTTAAGTATGCCTTGCGTCCGCTCCTGTATCAATCAATAGTTTAGTATTATTGTATTTGCCGAAATCCATCCTTACGAAACTAGTTATGTTAAGGTTAACGCTATATATGTTATGAATTATTGTTCAACGATCAGGGGACTCTCGTAGTTTTCCGGCTGTGTATTGTCGTTTGTTATTCTTATGTTGTTGTTGTTATTAGATCTGTCACCATCTCTATTATAATTGTTCTGATTGTTGTTGTTGTTAAACGGTCTATTGTTTTGATTGTTTCTATAACCATTTTGGTAGTTTTGTCGACTATAATTCTTATTTGTGTTATTGTTGGAGTTGCTACTGTTTCTGTTATTGTTTTGGTAGTTTTGGTTATAGTTTCTGTTATTGTAATTATTCCTATTGTTTCTATAATTGTTTTGATTTATTAGAAATACATTTTTTTCTTGTTCTATGTTTGTGTTGGTGCTTACAAATTTAGCTATAACCTCATTCATGTCATTAAATTGGCCTGCTTCCATTATAGTGCGCACTCTCTCGTTCGTGCAATTTTTTGTTATTGATTTCACGGCTGTTTTTGTAGCATACTTTTGGGCCGTATCTGTATTTAGCGTGTCTATAATGTAAGCTCGTCTTAGAGCTTTTGTTAAGTTTTCTATTTCTGTTGCATATTCGTTTGCTGATTTTTCATTTTGCTTTAAATTCATTAGTTTTGCCTCAATAACTGCTACTGTTTCACCTTTTATATTGTTCTGCAATGTTTTTATTATACTATTTATTGTTGTTTCGTTGGTAATTAATAGTCTAGCGTCCCCTTTCAATTTTGCTCTTATTATTTTAATAGCAATTGTTTCATGTGTACCCTTTATGTCTTCTAATAGTTCAAGTGAGTCAATAAAACTTTGTAAGTTTTCACTTCTCCCGTCAAACTCTTGGACTAGCTTTGAAGCTGAGTTTATAAATTCAATATTTGTTTGCTCCATGTTTTCTTTTTCTTTCGAACCTGTGTCTGGTGCTTTATGTTTTTCTTCTTCTGTCATATGTAATTCTGTAAATGTAGCGTTTTCTTTTAGTTCTAATGGTAATGTAATTTCTAGGTCGTATTTATTAGCTATTGTAATTATGCAATTTTTTAATTTTTCTATGTTGTATTCAAACTCGTTTTTTGTTTCTAATTCCCAATTAGTTTGGTTTACATATAATAGTTTTTTGATGTTATTGTAGCTATTGAAAATTATTCCTAAGTGTTTATTTATAGTATTTGTTTGAATGTAAATGGACTTATTGATGCATTTGTAAGATTTATAAAAATTTTCTTTTATAATTTCTAGTTCTGTAATGTTTTTGTCCATGTGTAGATTGGTTTTATAAGTACTTTACTAATTTGTAGTGATGACACAAACCTTAATACAATTGATCTTCAAGTGTCGGCGCTAACCTTTATGCAATTGAGTTTTTAGTGGTGACACAAACCGTAAGCTTTTAGTTGTGATGCTAGAAGCATGCGTTTTAGACATGTGGTTTTGTACACTGGCAAAAATTAATTTTAACTTTAGGTTTTGTTTTTCTAAATTCTAACTACTATAGTATGATACATTTTGTTAATTTTGCAGATTCATTTTATTTTTAAAACAAAAAAATTTTTTTTTGTTTATATTTTTTTTTTTTTTTTTTAAAATTTTTTTTTGTTTTTTTAGTGTGGTGGCGGTCCACGCCGTTTGCCACTAAGGTGCATTAAAAAAATGCACTCTTATTTAATGTTTAATTTTTATTATTTATTGCTGCTCATGCTGGTCCTCTTGTCTTTTGGCTGTTGGCTGTCCTTCTCCTGCTGACGCTGCTTCCGCTTGGTTTCTTGTTCCTCCAGTGTGGCTATCCGTAGCCAAATTTCGCTGGCCACTTTCCAATGCGGTGGGGGGTCGCTGTTGACTTGGGCTATTAATGCTGCCCTTTGTCGCCTAAAATTGGCGAGAGCTCCTCCTCTCCTTTTGGGTTTTACTATGATGGGTATCCTCGTCAGGAGTGCCTCTTCCTTGTCCTTTTTGGCACGGGCCGCTATCGTGCTTGGTAGGCGCCTTTTATACTCCTCAATTGTTATCGGCTTTGGTCCAGCCGTTGGGCAACTTTTAATTGCTTCCTGTATTTTTTTTAGATGTTTGCTCATTTTATCCTTATTATTTTTTTTTTTCAGCTTTTGCCGTTTTTATATTTGGCACTAAGCTGGCAGGATCGCCATGTAATGAAAGGCGAAGAGCTAGATCTTGAGTGATTTATTCTGGACTCAGCGTCCGTATTTATAGTAAATATTTACATGTGTTCTTATGGCTAGGTAAGGTTAATAGTGGTGTGAGGAGTAGCTTATCTAAGTTTAATGTAAAGCTAATGTAACTGTTGTTGTTATTTATGCTGTCTTATTCTAATGCACCTAATTAGCAGTGCGTGTAGGTGGTGCGTGTGAGCTTTGCGTTTAAGCAGTGCAAGCAGTGCGTACAAGTAGTGCGCAAGCAGTGCGTGTAAGCTCAAGTTCAGCTTGGGCTGGAAAGCTTAGAGCTATGACAAAGATGACTTATATATATTACAACGACCCAAGTAGCGTTTGTTGTTGTTGTAAGTGTTGTTGTTGGGCCCGCACTGCTACTTTTGTTGGTGTCATTAATTTAAAAAAACAACAACAACAAAAAAAAACTTGGTGCGTCTAGAAAAATTTTGCACACCAAAATACATATGTATGTTGTAGGGGTGGATTTGCCTACTTGCTGCTAATATAGCCGTACATAAGTTTGTATACAAATCTATGCATGCCTGCGTCGTACGTGTGAAACACGCTCTTCGTCCCAAACTCAAAGAGCCGCTTAAAATTTAACAGAACGCGCGCGTTGCTCTTATGATAATTAGATAATTTCCAATCTCGCTCCGATCATGCTTCTCTGTTGTTGCTCATTTACTTTCACTCTCTATTTTATGTGCGCGCTCTGCATGTCAATCATAAAGTTCAATAACCCTACTTCCTCCGCACACACTAAATCAAAGCTCAAGGCTAAAGTACGTGTGAGTACTTAACTGCAGCCTCTTAGATATGTTTTTATTTGATTCAGTGCGTGCAAAGAAGGCAGCGATATTACGCTCTTTGTTTGACTTGCAGAGCGCGCGCATTCATAAGAGAGTGAGCTGAAATCATGATACAAAATATACCGATAACGCATTGCGCAAAAAAAGCTGTTTTGCGTGACGTCACATGTGACAGGTTGGGTATGATTTTCATATTGCATATGGCTGTTGATGCTGATCAAGAATATATATACTTTATATGGGGTCGGAGATGCTTCTTTTTGCCTGTTACATACTTTTGCACAAAACAATTATACCATTTTTTTTACCCATTTCAGGGTATAAATATAACTGTGAATGCAAAAGATTTGTTGTTGCTGTTTTGGTGTATCGCTTCAGGCTTATTATAAGCCGTTGTATGCACACACGAATTTGAAACAACAAAGGAGGACTAAGAGGAATGCGATTGGCTTAAGAGCATGAAAATGTGATATTGTTCTGTAGATGAGATCAATTCACATAAATAACAGTAACTCTTTCAATCTCAGGGAATTTTACAATTCTTACTTTAGTGTGCCATTTGCGTATTGCTTCATTTCATTTCTAAAAGTGATACAAGAATGAACGGACAAAATTATTGGGGTGCTTTGCCTGCTGTGGCCCTGCCACAGTTTTATATGCAGCCGCTGCAGCCACAGCAGCAACAGTTTCAGCTATATTCCTTCCAAATTTGTTGACACTAGCTCAAAGTTTGTTAAAGGTGGGGGAAGGGGGGCTGGGCGATTTATGGGTGGTTATGGCATCCAAATTATTCCTGCAGATCTTCTTGGGATGTCAGTTGCTATCTTCCTACCAAATTTGGTGACTCTAGCTCAAAGTTTTTAAAAGGTTGGGGAAGGGTGCTGTGGGCGTTATGGGTGGGCCTGGCTGCAAAATATTTTGGGTGTCGCTACCAGTTATGGGCGCGGCATCCAAGTTTTGATGCAGTTTTTTGGGGATCGTCATCACCTATCTTGGCGCAAAATTTTGTGGCTGTAGCTCAAAAACTGGAAGATAAAGTCATTTCTGATTTGAAACTGCGGTAGGGCTGGGGGCGGAAAGGGTGGGCGTGACTCCAAAACTTTAATGCAGATCATTGGGGTTCATTACTAGCTATCTTTTTACCAAATTCAGAGACTCTAGCTCAACAACTCTGAAAGATACACGCATTCCCGTTTTTAACGAAAAGTTGGGGCAGCTGGGAATGGCTAGGGCGGTATGGGTGGGCGTGGTATCCAAAGTTTTGATGCAGTTTTTTGGGGATCTTCATCACTTATCTTGGCGATTTAAAACCGCGGGGGGCTGGGAGCGGAATGGGTGGGCGTGGCACCACAATTTTTCGGGGATGCCAAAATTTCCCACCAAATTTGGTAACTCTAACTGTAAGGGTGTCCGGAATAGGTGGATTTGTCGATTTTGAGTTATCGAATTTATCAATTTGCCAGCCCCCCAGTTATCGTAGAACCCCAATCTTAGAACTTGATCTGTCCCGGCCATAGATAAAGACATTTGCAAAGTTTCAAGTCTCTAGCTTGAAGGGTGTGGAAAAAACTTGCGAACATACAGACGGACGGACAGACACCATGAAGGACATTGCACAAACCCAATATACTCTTTACCTTCGGTATCGAGCATAAAAAAGGACAGAAAACAGGACAAAAATTGTTTTGTGCAATCTTAAGCTTTTAGCATCAAAATGAAACTTGCACAATTCCGTGAGGTGATAATAAACATAAACATATGTAGCTAATACAGCTTCCTGGTGACAAGATTGGGGACAATCCACCGGCTTAAAACCATTTTTGCTTTAAAATCTGGCTGCTGTAGCCAGCAATCACGAAATTTTTGTTTCTAAGAATCTTTCGGCATTATTTAACTTTATTTTTCACTTTTGTTGTACATTAGATATCAAATGATATCGAAAATACATATGTTCAAAGTATGTAAAATAGGATGCCACACCGTTTTAAAAAATCGCTGTTTTTAAAGAAAACTTTGAAAAAAAGATTGAAATAAATGAATCAAATAAAATCTGAAAAAGGCCAGATTTCCGGATAGGGGATGTTTGATATTTTTTCCGGACAAAGCACTTAAAAACAGGACAGATCTGGTCGGAAAAATGCCAAATCGGCGTCACTGTTGTTGGGCCCGCTCTGCAACTTTTTGTTGGTGTCATTGATTTAAAAAAACAACAAAGCAAAACTTGGTGCGTCTAGAAAAATTTGGCACACCAGAAAATGTTGTGGGGGTGGATTTGCATACTTGCTTAACTTAGACAAAACGCAAGAACGATAAAACTCAGATCACGCATTCAGTGGTTTACACGTTGTACAGTGAAGTCAATTTTTGACTTACTTTGAAGTATTTATTTATAATACTTACTTTAAATTAAGTTGCTAATTTGTTTTGTTTATAATAATAAGTCGACTTTTGACTTGATAATTGAAGCAACATTAAACATAGTTGGATAAGGACTACTGAGGAAACCACAATAAAAAGCAAGTGGAAACGCTGCAGTCGGACGCAATCGACTGCGCTATACTCGATACCAGTATTTAAACCGGTAAAAAGAGGCCTGATTGCAAAGGGGTACGGATGTGGCAGGGGTGAAAGCTGCCTCAAAAATTCTGATACAGATGGGCATGCCACCAGCTATCTTCCTTCAAAATTTGGTGACACTTGCTTCAAGTTTGTAAAAGGTTGGGGAAGGGTGCTGGGGGCGTTTAGCTCAAAAACTATGAAACATACACGCATTCCCGTTTTTAACGAAAAGTTGGGGCGGCTGGGGTTGGCTAGGGCGGTATGGGTGGGCGTGGCATCCAAAGTTTTGATGCAGTTTTTGGGGATCTTCATCACTTATCTTGGCGCAAAATTTGGTGGATCGAGCTTAAAAACTGAGAAAGTTGTAGGCGTTTTTGATTTAAAACCGCGGGCTGCTGGGAGCGGAATGGGTGGGCGTGGCACCACAATTTTTCGGGAATGCCAAAATTTCCCACCAAATTTGGTAACTCTAACTGTAAGGTTGTGCGGAATAGGTGGAATTGTCGATTTTGAGTTATCGAATTTATCAATTTGCCAGCCCGCCAGTTATTGTAAAGCCCCAATCTTGACACTTTAATTTACTATGCCATAGATAAAGATAATTGGAAAGTTTCAAGTCTTTAGCTTGAATTGTGTGGAAAAACGTTGCGTTCATACAGACAGACGGACAGACAACATGACGGACATACTCCTTATATACTCTTTACCTTCGGTACCGGAAAAGAGAATGTTAAATACTTTGCTTTAATATTTTGTGAAATATTTTCTAATTTATTTATTTTATAACTTCTGTTGCTAAAATTTATACAAACTATCCGCGCAGCGAAGTAAGCGGGCCACTTACTAGTCAATATATAAAATTACTAGTAAGTGGCCCGCTTACTTCGCTGCGCGGATAGTTTATATAAATTTTAGCAACAGAAGATATAAAATAAATAAATCAGAAAATATTTCACAAAATATTAAAGCAAAGTAAATAACATTCTCTTTTCCACGCCACCATTGAGGTAGAGAATCAGGCGCGTCATTATACTCGATATCGAAGGTATAGAGTATATTGGGAGTATGTCCGTCATGTTGTCTGTCCGTCTGTCTGTCCGTCTGTCTGTATGAACGCAACGTTTTTCCACTTAATTCAAGCTAAAGGCTTGAAACTCTTCAATTCTCTTTATCTATGGCATAGTAAATTAAAGTGTCAAGATTGGGGCTTTACAAAAACTGGGGGGCTGGCAAATTGATAAATTAGATAACTCAAAATCCACCTATTCGGCACACCCTTACAGTTAGAGCTACCAAATTTGGTAGGAAGATAGCTACTGGCATCCCCGAAAAATTGTGGAGCCACGCCCACCCATTCCGCTCCCAGCCCCCCGCGGTTTTAAATCAAAAACGCCTATAACTTCCTCAGTTTTTAAGCTCGATCCACCAAATTTTGCGCCAAGATAAGTGATGACGATCCCCAAAAAACTGCATCAAAACTTTCGATGCCACGCCTACCCATACCGCCCAAGCTAACCCCAGCCGCCCCAACTTTTCGTTAAAAACGGGAATGCGTGTATCTTTCAGAGTTGTTGAGCTAGAGTCTCTGAATTTGGTAAAAAGATAGCTAGTAATGAACCCCAATGATCTGCATTAAAGTTTTGGAGTCACGCCCACCCTTTCCGCCCCCAGCCCTACCGCAGTTTCAAATCAGAAATGACTTTATCTTCCTCAGTTTTTGAGCTACAGCCACAAAATTTTGCGCCAACATAGGTGATGACGATCCCCTGTATCAAAACTTTAGATGCCGCGTCCATAACTGGTAGCGACAGCCAAAGATATTTTGTAGCCAGGCCCACCCATAACGCCCACAGCACCCTTCCCCAACCTTTTACAATTTTTGAGCTAGAGTCACCAAATTTGGTAGGAAGATAGCAATTGACATCCAAGAAGATCTGCAGGAATAATTTGGATGCCATACCCACCCATAACTCGCCCAGCCCCCCTTCCCCCCACCTAAACTTTGAGCTAGTGTCACCAAATTTGGAAGGAAGATACCTGAAACTGTTGCTGCTGTGGCTGCAGCGGCTGCATATAAAACTGTGGCAGGGAAAGCATATAAAACTGTAGCAGGCAAAGCACCCCAATAATTTTGTATGTTCATTCTTGTATCACTTTTAGAAATAAAATGAAGCAATGCGCAAATGGCACACTAAAGTAAAAATTGTAAAATTCCCTTAGAGTGAAAGAGTTACTGTTATTTATGTGAATTGATCTCATCTACAGAACAATATCACATTTTCATGCTCTTAAGCCAATCGCATTCCTCTTAGTCCTCCTTTGTTGTTTCAAATTCGTGTGTGCATACAACGGCTTATAATAAGCCTGAAGCGATCGACAAAAACAGCAACAACAAATCTTTTGCATTCACAGTTATATTTATACCCTGAAATGGGTAAAAAAGAGTATAATTGTTTTGTGCATAAGTATGTAACAGGCAAAAAGAAGCATCTCCGACCCCATAAAAGGTAGATATATTCTTGATCAGCATCAACAGCCATATGCAATATGAAAATCATACCCAACCTGTCACATGTGACGTCACGCAAAACAGCTATTTATGCGCAATGCGTTATCGGTATTTTGTATCATGGTTTCGGATCACTCTCTTATGTATACGCGCGCTCTGCAAGTCAAAAAAAGAGCGAAGTATCGCTGCCTTCTTCGCACGCACTGAATCAAAGCAAAACATATCTAAGAGGCTGCAGTTAAGTGAATTGCATAGCCTAAACTCACACGTACTTTAGCCTTTAGCTTTGACTTAGTGTGTGCGGAGGAAGTAGGGTTATTGAACTTTATGATTGACATGCAAAGCGCGCACATAAAATATAGAGTGAACGTAAATGAGCAACAACAGAGGAGCATGATCGGAGCGAGATTTGAAATTATCTAATTATCATAAGAGCAACGCGCGCACTCTGTTAAATTTTAAGCGGCTCTTTGAGTTTGGGACGAACAACGTACATACAGATTTGTGTAAAAACTAATGTGAACGGCCTTTGCTTGTTCGAAATTGTATATTACTAGTAAGTGGCCCGCTTACTTCGCTGCGCGGATAGTTTATATAAATTTTAGCAACAGAAGATATAAAATAAATAATTCAGAAAATATTTCACAAAATATTAAAGCAAAGTAAATAACATTCTCTTTTCCACGCCACCATTGAGGTAGAGAATCAGGCGCGTCATTATACTCGATATCGAAGGTATAGAGTATATTGGGAGTATGTCCGTCATGTTGTCTGTCCGTCTGTCTGTCCGTCTGTCTGTATGAACGCAACGTTTTTCCACTTAATTCAAGCTAAAGGCTTGAAACTCTTCAATTCTCTTTATCTATGGCATAGTAAATTAAAGTGTCAAGATTGGGGCTTTACAAAAACTGGGGGGCTGGCAAATTGATAAATTAGATAACTCAAAATCCACCTATTCGGCACACCCTTACAGTTAGAGCTACCAAATTTGGTAGGAAGATAGCTACTGGCATCCCCGAAAAATTGTGGAGCCACGCCCACCCATTCCGCTCCCAGCCCCCCGCGGTTTTAAATCAAAAACGCCTATAACTTCCTCAGTTTTTAAGCTCGATCCACCAAATTTTGCGCCAAGATAAGTGATGACGATCCCCAAAAAACTGCATCAAAACTTTCGATGCCACGCCTACCCATACCGCCCAAGCTAACCCCAGCCGCCCCAACTTTTCGTTAAAAACGGGAATGCGTGTATCTTTCAGAGTTGTTGAGCTAGAGTCTCTGAATTTGGTAAAAAGATAGCTAGTAATGAACCCCAATGATCTGCATTAAAGTTTTGGAGTCACGCCCACCCTTTCCGCCCCCCAGCCCTACCGCAGTTTCAAATCAGAAATGACTTTATCTTCCTCAGTTTTTGAGCTACAGCCACAAAATTTTGCGCCAACATAGGTGATGACGATCCCCTGTATCAAAACTTTAGATGCCGCGTCCATAACTGGTAGCGACAGCCAAAGATATTTTGTAGCCAGGCCCACCCATAACGCCCACAGCACCCTTCCCCAACCTTTTACAATTTTTGAGCTAGAGTCACCAAATTTGGTAGGAAGATAGCAATTGACATCCAAGAAGATCTGCAGGAATAATTTGGATGCCATACCCACCCATAACTCGCCCAGCCCCCCTTCCCCCACCTAAACTTTGAGCTAGTGTCACCAAATTTGGAAGGAAGATACCTGAAACTGTTGCTGCTGTGGCTGCAGCGGCTGCATATAAAACTGTGGCAGGGAAAGCATATAAAACTGTAGCAGGCAAAGCACCCCAATAATTTTGTATGTTCATTCTTGTATCACTTTTAGAAATAAAATGAAGCAATGCGCAAATGGCACACTAAAGTAAAAATTGTAAAATTCCCTTAGAGTGAAAGAGTTACTGTTATTTATGTGAATTGATCTCATCTACAGAACAATATCACATTTTCATGCTCTTAAGCCAATCGCATTCCTCTTAGTCCTCCTTTGTTGTTTCAAATTCGTGTGTGCATACAACGGCTTATAATAAGCCTGAAGCGATCGACAAAAACAGCAACAACAAATCTTTTGCATTCACAGTTATATTTATACCCTGAAATGGGTAAAAAAGAGTATAATTGTTTTGTGCATAATGCTGCTTTGTCTTTCGTTGGTGACGGTTGTGTTTTTTGAGTGCTCTCAAAAATTTATTGTTTTCTTGTGCTTGTGTACGGAGTTTAACTTGGTTTATTTTGGAAAACGATTCTAACAGTGATTGCTAATATACGTTGTATGTTTTTACGTGTGCATAATTAAATTTGCCTTTTTAATACTCATTTTATTTAATTTGCAGTCAAATTAGCTGCAGTGCCTCAAATCAAGAAACGAACATACGTACAAACATATATGTACATATATTTGCAGTTTCGTATATTCTGTGTTTACTAACAACAAAAAGCTTGTCTTTTTTCGTGCTCTTGCTCTTGCTCACGCTCTACAGCATCGCTCCCGCTTTCGTCCGCTCTTATCCGACGTTATTACAGTTGTATCTGCCTACGCGCTCACGCTCTCTCACTTAGCGCTCTCTTGATCTTTACTGTTTTATCGTGCTTATTGCATTGATACGTTTATTCTTACATACGTGCACCCTACATTATTTTCTTATTGCATATCAATTGCATATCAATTACTTGTTAAAACTATAAATAAATTTAAAAATGCTTAATTGCTGCAGCAACATTTGCAAAATGGTTGGAACAACCAACCAAGATTTTATTGTTTGTGGATTGTGTGACAACATGATCCACATGAAATGTGCTGGCTTTACTGCCAAAATTAGGGATTGTTTACTTGCTGACTCAGGCCTTAAATGGTACTGTGAGTCCTGCAAGGAGGCGGCAAAGGAATCTTCCAAATTCTTGAGGCAAACTCATGTTGCCTTCAAAGCGTTGCATGTTGCTTTTAATAACCTGCAAGCGTCTTTTACTGAGCTTGAGTTAAATTTCAAAAATGGCAAGGTGATTACCGAATCTCCGAAGCGAAAAAAGACTTCGGGTCTTAACCCGCTGACTGTCCCACCTGTCCTGCCCACCAAGCCCCTTCTGATGCCCAGTAATAATATCTCAACGGGTCCTATTGCTAGCCCGTTAATGCTATTTAACTCGCCGGCAAGAAACCCCACTAATAACTTTACTTCCGATCATGAGTCCGGTGCAACAGTGTGTGTGCCTATTAATCCTAATGTAGGTTCATCTGGGGCTCACAAGCCTCTTGTTGTGGTGCCTCTAAATAAACTTATATTTGTGTCTAGGCTTGCATCTGATACTTCATCGGATGATGTTTGCGCCTATATTAAAAGTAAAATTGATTCTCCTCGTATTGTTGCTGAAAAATTTAAATTTAAACATGCCCGTAGCATATCTTCTTTCAAATTGAGCGTTCCGCCCGAACTTTTCTCGACAATTTGTTCTGAAAAGTTTTGGCCGCCACAGCTTGTCGTGAAGGAGTATGTGAACAGGCGAAATAGTAATAATAATATTGGTATTAGGATTGGTAGTGCACCGCCTGTAAGCCATTCTGTTAGCCACCCTGTTGCCTCCACGTCGGCGGCAAAAAACTAAAACATGTAATTAGCTTGGCCTATCAAAATGTTAGGGGCCTTAACACTAAACTTGCATGGAGTATTATTTATTACTAATCTACTTAATTTTGAAATCGACGCACCAGTTCTTTTGAGTCGAATTAAATTAAATGTCCCAATTAGATCTACACGTAACTTTTTACCCCTCAGCCTTGATCGTTGCTTGAGCAACTATTTAACTCATGAACCATATCGTGTTATATGTCCTGACTATAACAAGCTTTTTTACCTTGTCTCCTTGGAGGCCTCAATTCCAGTACTAAAAAGATCGATTCTTTTCGCTTTATCTAATCGTAACCACTAATCACTAATCTTACGTTGGTCTGATTGGGTTTTTCTGGGTTTTTCCCAATCCACGCAACAAATGTTGGACCACTCATTTTCTTGTTGAACTTCCCAGAGCTTAAAGTTAACTTTTTAAAATTTTTCTTTAATTTACTTTCAGTTTTATATATAATTTTATATTGTAATTTTAATTTCATTATTGTAATTTCATTTTTAATTTGAATTAATTTTTTTATGTCAGCTGCTCATAGCTGACAATAAATAAATAAATAAAAAATAAAAAAAAAATAAAAATAAAAATAAAATAAGTATGTAACAGGCAAAAAGAAGCATCTCCGACCCCATAAAAGGTAGATATATTCTTGATCAGCATCAACAGCCATATGCAATATGAAAATCATACCCAACCTGTCACATGTGACGTCACGCAAAACAGCTATTTATGCGCAATGCGTTATCGGTATTTTGTATCATGGTTTCGGATCACTCTCTTATGTATACGCGCGCTCTGCAAGTCAAAAAAAGAGCGAAGTATCGCTGCCTTCTTCGCACGCACTGAATCAAAGCAAAACATATCTAAGAGGCTGCAGTTAAGTGAATTGCATAGCCTAAACTCACACGTACTTTAGCCTTTAGCTTTGACTTAGTGTGTGCGGAGGAAGTAGGGTTATTGAACTTTATGATTGACATGCAAAGCGCGCACATAAAATATAGAGTGAACGTAAATGAGCAACAACAGAGGAGCATGATCGGAGCGAGATTTGAAATTATCTAATTATCATAAGAGCAACGCGCGCACTCTGTTAAATTTTAAGCGGCTCTTTGAGTTTGGGACGAACAACGTACATAGATTTGTGTAAAAACTAATGTGAACGGCCTTTGCTTGTTCGAAATTGTATATTATTAATGTAAGTTATACGTTTTGTCTAAGTTATATTAGCAGCAAGTAGGCAAATCCACCCCCACAACATATGTATTTTGGTGTGCAAAATTTTTCTACACGCACCAAGTTATGTTTTGTTGTTGTTGTTTTTTTTTTTTTAATCAACGACACCAACAAAAAGTAGCAGTGCGGGCCCAAGAACAACACTAACAACAACAACAAACGCTACTTGGGTCGTAAATGAATTGTCAAAGGCACACAAATTTGAGAAAAAAAACAATGTGCACTGTGCGAAAAGATTCATTTACATAAAATATTGAAAATTATTTTCAAGCGCATTGTTCACTTATATGTGAATGCACTTATTCATTAAGAAGCGGAAATCCGTTTCTTTTTTGCAAGTGTACGAACCAATTTTACTTGTTTGAAATTGTATATTATTAATGTAAGTGTGTTACGTTTAGTCTAAGTTATATTAGCAGCAAGTATGCAAATCCACCCCCACATTATTTTCTGGTGTGCCAAATTTTTCTGGACGCACCAAGTTTTGCTTAGTTGTTGTTTTTTTAATTCAATGACACAAACAACAGTGATGCCGATTTGGCCTTTTTCCGGACAGATCTGACATGTTTTTAAGTTCCTTGTCCGGAAAAAAATATCAAACATCCCCTATCCGGAAATCTGGCCTTTTTTCAGATTTTATTTGATTCATTTATTTCAATATTTTTTTCAAAGTTTTCTTTAAAAACATTGTGGCATCCAATCTATTAAAAATAGCGATCTTTTTACATACTTTGTATGTATTTTCGATATCATTTGTAATTTTATGTACAATGTACAACAAAAGTGAAAAATAAACTTAAATAATGCCGAAAGATTCGTACAAACAAAAATTTCGTGATTGCTGGCTACAGCAGCCAGATTTTAAAGTTTGGATAAGCCGCGATGAAGCGGACACCAATAAGGAATACTGCAGATACTGCATATGCTTCTTTTTTATTTTCTGGGATTTTTTTGGTTTTTTTTTTTTTTTTTTTTTGGATTTTTTGGCTTTTTTTTTATTTTTTGGCTTTTTTTTATTTATTGGCTTTTTTTATTTTTTGGCTATTTTTTTATTTTTTTTGTCTTATTTTTATTTTGTGGCTTTTTTTTCTATTTTTTGGTTTTTCTTATTTTTTTGGCTTTTTCTGGCTTTTTTTATTTTTTTGGCTTTTTTTTTTATTTTCTGGGATTTCTTGGCTTACTGAACAATTTGCACGATGTTTTATCGAGTTTGCAAATTTCTTATTCACACACATGCTGGACGCTGGGACTGTTCCAATTGCCGCCGCATCTTCCGGGTGGACGACGCTAATAGCTACTCGCGTCGTAAATCAATTGTCAAAGGCACACAAATTTGAAAAAAAAACAATGTGCACTGTGCGAAAAGATTCATGTACATAAAATATTGAAAATTATTTTCAAGCGCATTGTTCACTTATATGTGAATGCACTTATTCATTAAGAAGCGGAAATCCGTTTCTTTTTTTGCAAGTGTACGAACCTATTTTACTTGTTCGAAATTGTATATTATTAATGTAAGTGTGTTACGTTTAGTCTAAGTTATATTAGCAGCAAGTAGGCAAATCCACCCCCCACAACATACATATGTATTTTGGTGTGCAAAATTTTTCTACACGGACCAAGTTATGTTTTTTGTTGTTGTTGTTGTTTTTTTTTTAAATCAATGACACCAACAAAAGTAGCAGTGCGGGCCCAACAACAACACTTACAACAACAACAAACGCTACTTGGGTCGTAAATCAATTGTCAAAGGCACACAAATTTGAAAAAAAAACAATGTGCACTGTGCGAAAAGATTCATGTACATAAAATATTGAAAATTATTTTCAAGCGCATTGTTCACTTACATGTGAATGCACTTATTCATTAAGAAGCGGAAATCCGTTTCTTTTTTGCGAGTGTATGAACCTTTTTTTTATGACTTTGCTTGTGCGACGCGAAGGCGTCACTGCGCATTTGTTTTGTTTTTGTATTCTCGCTCGCGATCAAACTCTCAGCTTGTGCGACAAACAGGCGGCAGTAGTGGAATGGGTAATTTGTTTTGTTTTTGGAGTGGGTAAAAGTGCTCCAAAATGTATGGGAGGTACTCGAAGGAGTTGTCCAAAATAAAATTCCTTTCTTAGGTCAAACAGAATACCTGCATAAAAAATTGTGTGAAAATTTCAGCCTTCTAGCTCTTTTCGTTAAGGCCGATATGCTATCCATTTTAACGCGGACGAACTCTTTTATATATAGAGATTTTTCTGGCTTTTTTTTATTTTTTGGCTTTTTTTTTATTTTCTGGGATTTCTTGGCTTACTGAACAATTTGCACGATGTTTTATCGAGTTTGCAAATTTCTTATTCACACACATGCTGGACGCTGGGACTGTTCCAATTGCCGCCGCATCTTCCGGGTGGACGACGCTAATAGCTACTCGCGTCGTAAATCAATTGTCAAAGGCACACAAATTTGAAAAAAAAACAATGTGCACTGTGCGAAAAGATTCATGTACATAAAATATTGAAAATTATTTTCAAGCGCATTGTTCACTTATATGTGAATGCACTTATTCATTAAGAAGCGGAAATCCGTTTCTTTTTTGCAAGTGTACGAACCTATTTTACTTGTTCGAAATTGTATATTATTAATGTAAGTGTGTTACGTTTAGTCTAAGTTATATTAGCAGCAAGTAGGCAAATCCACCCCCACAACATACATATGTATTTTGGTGTGCAAAATTTTTCTACACGGACCAAGTTATGTTTTTTTGTTGTTGTTGTTGTTTTTTTAAATCAATGACACCAACAAAAGTAGCAGTGCGGGCCCAACAACAACACTTACAACAACAACAAACGCTACTTGGGTCGTAAATCAATTGTCAAAGGCACACAAATTTGAAAAAAAAAACAATGTGCACTGTGCGAAAAGATTCATGTACATAAAATATTGAAAATTATTTTCAAGCGCATTGTTCACTTACATGTGAATGCACTTATTCATTAAGAAGCGGAAATCCGTTTCTTTTTTGCGAGTGTATGAACCTTTTTTTTATGACTTTGCTTGTGCGACGCGAAGGCGTCACTGCGCATTTGTTTTGTTTTTGTATTCTCGCTCGCGATCAAACTCTCAGCTTGTGCGACAAACAGGCGGCAGTAGTGGAATGGGTAATTTGTTTTGTTTTTGGAGTGGGTAAAAGTGCTCCAAAATGTATGGGAGGTACTCGAAGGAGTTGTCCAAAATAAAATTCCTTTCTTAGGTCAAACAGAATACCTGCATAAAAAATTGTGTGAAAATTTCAGCCTTCTAGCTCTTTTCGTTAAGGCCGATATGCTATCCATTTTAACGCGGACGAACTCTTTTATATATAGAGATTACAAATAAAAAAACATAAACAGAATTTGACGGCGGCAAGTCGTTTGCTTCAAACAAAAAAACACAACAAAACAACGAACTAAAGAAAAGAATGACGCAGTGTTGGAACCCAATAATGTATAAGTGCTACTTTATGTATTTTTATAATTTATTTTTAATAATTTTATATATTTATAAGCATAATTGGCGCTTGGCTAACAATTGAGAAATTGCTTAAAATAATTATAATTATATAACAATGTTAGTAACGCGTCGAGCGGCAAATATGATAGTGTAGCAAATGAGCCGGTTCGAATAGGAAATGCACGGCATAGGGAAAAAATCAAAAATCTCGGCAAAGCTAGCCCAACGAAAAAATGAAACAATTTTTGCCTTTTTTTTGCTTGCCGCTCGCGCGCCCCCTCTCTAATCATCGAAGTGCAGCTGCATACGCATACATTGAAACATGTGAGCTCACACAGACTACACTTGCTACCTAATCGCTCACATATGAACGCATACATATAAAAAACGGTCAGATCCAGAGACTTGAGTCTGTTCTGCTGCACACTTTTGTCAAGCAAACCAAAAAATGGAATGACTTGCAGTTTATGCGCGGCATATTTTTTCTGTAAATTTTGAAATGAGAGAGTTCTGCAAACTCTCTCCGCTCTATTTTGTCTGCCTGGATCCAATCGTACGGGTGGCGAATGATGAGATTCGCCGCACGGCGTGCTCCCTCTATATTAATATATGCTCAGTGACTAAACGTAACACACTTAATTAATAATATACAATTGCGAACAAGTAAAATAGGTTCGTACACTTGCAAAAAAGAAACGGATTTCCGCTTCTTAATGAATAAGTGCATTCACATATAAGTGAACAATGCGCTTGAAAATAATTTTCAATATTTTATGTACATGAATCTTTTCGCACAGTGCACATTGTTTTTTTTTTCAAATTTGTGTGCCTTTGACAATTGATTTACGACGCGAGTAGCTATTAGCGTCGTCCACCCGGAAGATGCGGCGGCAATTGGAACAGTCCCAGCGTCCAGCATGTGTGTGAATAAGAAATTTGCAAACTCGATAAAACATCGTGCAAATTGTTCAGTAAGCCAAAAAATCCCAGAAAATAAAAAAAAAGCCAAAAAATAAAACAAAAGCCAAAAAGCCAGAAAAAGCAAAAAAATAGAAAAAAAGCCAAAAATAAAAAAAAAAGCCAAAAAATCCCAAAAAAAATAAAAATAAACCAAAAAATCCCAGAAAATAAAAAAGAAGCATATACAGTATCTGCAGTATTCCTTATTGGTGTCCGCTTCATCGCGGCTTATCCAAACTTTAAAATCTGGCTGCTATAGCCAGCAATCACGAAATTTTTGTTTGTACGAATCTTTCGGCATTAATTAACTTTATTTTTCACTTTTGTTGTACATTGTACATAAAATTACAAATGATATCGAAAATACATACAAAGTATGTAAAAAGATCGCTATTTTTAATAGATTGGATGCCGCAATGTTTTTAAAGAAAACTTTGAAAAAAAGATTGAAATAAATGAATCAATTCAAATCTGAAAAAAGGCCAGATTTCCGGATAGGGGATGTTTGATATTTTTTCCGGACAAGGGACTTAAAAACATGTCAGATCTGTCCGGAAAAAGGCCAAATCGGCATCACTGTTGTTTGTGTCATTGAATTAAAAAAACAACAACAAAACATAACTTGGTCCGTGTAGAAAAATTTTGCACACCAAAATACATATGTTGTGGGGGTGGATTTGCCTACTTGCTGCTAATATAACTTAGACAAAACGTATAACTTACATTAATAATATACAATTTCGAACAAGTAAAATAGGTTCGTACACTTGCAAAAAAGAAACGGATTTCCGCTTCTTAATGAATAAGTGTATTCACATATAAGTGAACAATGCGCTTGAAAATAATTTTAAATATTTTATGTAAATGAATCTTTTCGCACAGTGCACATTGTTTTTTTTTTCAAATTTGTGTGCCTTTGACAATTCATTTACGACCCAAGTAGCGTTTGTTGTTGTTGTTAGTGTTGTTCTTGGGCCCGCACTGCTACTTTTTGTTGGTGTCGTTGATTAAAAAAAAAAAACAACAACAACAAAACATAACTTGGTCCGTGTAGAAAAATTTTGCACACCAAAATACATATGTTGTGGGGGTGGATTTGCCTACTTGCTGCTAATATAACTTAGACAAAACGTATAACTTACATTAATAATATACAATTTCGAACAAGCAAAGGCCGTTCACATTAGTTTTTACACAAATCTATGTACGTTGTTCGTCCCAAACTCAAAGAGCCGCTTAAAATTTAACAGAGCGCGCGCGTTGCTCTTATGATAATTAGATAATTTCAAATCTCGCTCCGATCATGCTCCTCTGTTGTTGCTCATTTACGTTCACTCTATATTTTATGTGCGCGCTTTGCATGTCAATCATAAAGTTCAATAACCCTACTTCCTCCGCACACACTAAGTCAAAGCTAAAGGCTAAAGTACGTGTGAGTTTAGGCTATGCAATTCACTTAACTGCAGCCTCTTAGATATGTTTTTCTTTGATTCAGTGCGTGCGAAGAAGGCAGCGATACTACGCTCTTTTTTTGACTTGCAGAGCGCGCGTATACATAAGAGAGTGATCCGAAACCATGATACAAAACACCGATAACGCATTGCGCATAAATAGCTGTTTTGCGTGACGTCACATGTGACAGGTTGGGTATGATTTTCATATTGCATATGGCTGTTGATGCTGATCAAGAATATATCTACCTTTTATGGGGTCGGAGATGCTTCTTTTTGCCTGTTACATACTTATGCACAAAACAATTATACTCTTTTTTACCCATTTCAGGGTATAAATATAACTGTGAATGCAAAAGATTTGTTGTTGCTGTTTTTGTCGATCGCTTCAGGCTTATTATAAGCCGTTGTATGCACACACGAATTTGAAACAACAAAGGAGGACTAAGAGGAATGCGATTGGCTTAAGAGCATGAAAATGTGATATTGTTCTGTAGATGAGATCAATTCACATAAATAACAGTAACTCTTTCACTCTAAGGGAATTTTACAATTTTTACTTTAGTGTGCCATTTGCGCATTGCTTCATTTTATTTCTAAAAGTGATACAAGAATGAACATACAAAATTATTGGGGTGCTTTGCCTGCTGTGGCCCTGCCACAGTTTTATATGCAGCCGCTGCAGCCACAGCAGCAACAGTTTCAGCTATCTTCCTTCCAAATTTGGTGACACTAGCTCAAAGTTTAGGTGGGGGAAGGGGGGCTGGGCGAGTTATGGGTGGGTATGGCATCCAAATTATTCCTGCAGATCTTCTTGGGATGTCAATTGCTATCTTCCTACCAAATTTGGTGACTCTAGCTCAAAAATTGTAAAAGGTTGGGGAAGGGTGCTGTGGGCGTTATGGGTGGGCCTGGCTACAAAATATCTTTGGCTGTCGCTACCAGTTATGGACGCGGCATCCAAAGTTTTGATGCAGTTTTTTGGGGATCGTCATCACCTATGTTGGCGCAAAATTTTGTGGCTGTAGCTCAAAAACTGAGGAAGATAAAGTCATTTCTGATTTGAAACTGCGGTAGGGCTGGGGGCGGAAAGGGTGGGCGTGACTCCAAAACTTTAATGCAGATCATTGGGGTTCATTACTAGCTATCTTTTTACCAAATTCAGAGACTCTAGCTCAACAACTCTGAAAGATACACGCATTCCCGTTTTTAACGAAAAGTTGGGGCGGCTGGGGTTAGCTTGGGCGGTATGGGTAGGCGTGGCATCGAAAGTTTTGATGCAGTTTTTTGGGGATCGTCATCACTTATCTTGGCGCAAAATTTGGTGGATCGAGCTTAAAAACTGAGGAAGTTATAGGCGTTTTTGATTTAAAACCGCGGGGGGCTGGGAGCGGAATGGGTGGGCGTGGCTCCACAATTTTTCGGGGATGCCAGTAGCTATCTTCCTACCAAATTTGGTAGCTCTAACTGTAAGGGTGTGCCGAATAGGTGGATTTTGAGTTATCTAATTTATCAATTTGCCAGCCCCCCAGTTTTTGTAAAGCCCCAATCTTGACACTTTAATTTACTATGCCATAGATAAAGAGAATTGAAGAGTTTCAAGCCTTTAGCTTGAATTAAGTGGAAAAACGTTGCGTTCATACAGACAGACGGACAGACAACATGACGGACATACTCCCAATATACTCTATACCTTCGATATCGAGTATAATGACGCGCCTGATTCTCTACCTCAATGGTGGCGTGGAAAAGAGAATGTTATATACTTTGCTTTAATATTTTGTGAAATATTTTCTGATTTATTTATTTTATATCTTCTGTTGCTAAAATTTATATAAACTATCCGCGCAGCGAAGTAAGCGGTTCACTTACTAGTCAATTAATATAGCAAATGAACTAGGTAGGGTATCCCACACCATCATTCACTTATTAAAGAAGTTCGTTATGTTTGTTTGTGAGTGTTTGTGTGTGTCTGTGCGTATTTATGCGTATGCATGTGCGCGCTTTGTTGTTCTGCTGGTGGCGGTCAAAAGCAAAACAAAAAGTAAATTTGAATGGTTTTGCAATTGTTAACACATCGTTAGTGAGTTCGAACACTCATTAATTTTTGATGTGTTAACATCTATAGGCGCGGGTAGCGCAAATATTTCGTTTCAATACATGCAAACCTCACACCGCGTTATCTCACACATGATCAGCGTCGACGCTTTCAAAAAAAGCGTTACGCGTTATTAAGCGTTAGTATAGCAAATAGTATGTGTTTGTTGTAAAAATTTTTTCTCTGCTCAAAATAAGTATGATGGTATTAGTGCTTTGTGCAGCGGCAGAGCGCCCCAGCCCGGGACGGTCGAGCCATGCAGCTGTTAAGCAAAGAGAATGATGACTGTTTAATACCCTAATAAATTATAAGTGTTATTGAGGACGTGTACTTCAATAATATATTTGCTATAAATGCATACTTTGATTAGTATAAGTTGGCGCTTAGCAAACAATTGAGAAATTACTAAAATAGTTTAATAATATTAATTGATTAATTGATAAATATAGCAAATAAGCTAGTTAGGGTATGTAGCAATCATCATTCGTCCAAGGCAATTCTGTTTTGCTTCTTCGTGAATGCACAGACACAACACACACACACACTTACAGACAAACATAGCGGACTTCTATAATAAGAAAATGAACTGACATATGAAGAATGTTATGTACCCTAATATTATATATGTAAGTGCTACTGTGGATACAATATGTATGCAATAGTTGCATACTTAATAAGCATAAGTTGGCGCTTAGCAAACAATTGAGAAATTACTAAAAATAGTTCAATAATATTAAATAATTAATCAATTAATATAGCAAATAAACTAGATAGGGTATTCCACACTCATCATTCACTTATTAAAGAAGTTCGCTATGTTTGTCTGTAAGTGGTTGTGTGTGTCTGTGCGTATTTATGCGTATGCATGTGCGCGCTTTGTTGTTCTGCTGGTGGCGGTCAAAAGCAAAACAAGAAGTAAATTTGAATGGTTTTGCAATTGTTAACACATCGCTAGTGAGTTCAAACAGTCATTAATTTTTTTTTTTTAAGTATTTTTAATAAAAATCAACGCACTTAAGCGATACAAATATTAAATTTTTAAGTTTTATTGAAATATTTTTAGTTCATTAAAATAATAATAAATAAATAATAATAACACTGGTCTACAATGATTTTGGTGCCGCTAAAAGTAAAACTGATTTCAAGTACACTCGGTACCCTGATAAAAACTTGATACTTACTTTTTTAATACTACGTACAGTTTTATTTTCATTAAATCCTATATATCTTTCAAAAAAACGAATGAAATGTGCATAATGCCTTACACTGATCGATGAGCAATTGAACTAGCTTTCCTTCGATACCAACAGCTAAGCTTTACGTTGATTTCTGACAGTTTAATGTCACAAAAACCTTAGGGGTGTCCACCGTTAGGGCTTCTCCCTTATTTAATTTATGCTTGAAAGCTTAAAGCTTTGGCACCGTGGGCTTATGTTTAATTGCTTAAGGTTAATTATGTTACTCTATTAATACTACAATATCGATATTATTAATTTAAAAAAAAAATTAATCAATTATACAGGGGTGTGCCAGCCATCAAAACCAACCGAATTCCAACCTAAAACCAACCTCGAGCTGGTTTTAGGTGTGCCAGAGCAGAGTTCGAGATGGTTTTAAAATCTCAACAAATATGGTCAGAGATTTGGTTAATTTAAGCAATATTAGATGTCTAATGTATAACAAGTGTTACTTTTTCGAAAGGTAATTTTAAGCTTAGCTGCATATTACAAATACATTTGAATTAAATACATATTTTAATTCATGATTTTTGATATTAATAAATCTGTAACAAATCTCTAAGACTATTTTCCGTTCCGTGTAAGCGTGCAAAACCGTCCCTAACAAGAGAGGTGCCAACTTGTTCGTTTAACAATAACTATTATTCGGAGTCTTTAATACGTCAATTCTAAAGACACTTTTTTGTGACAAATAAACATAAAAAAATTGTACTCTCAGGTAACAAAATTCCATGGTTGAGCAGTGGACAGTTTGTTGTAAATTTAACAAAGTTATTGCAGCAAACTGTTTTTCATAAGTTGGCAGCTTTTGCGGTGTTTGTTCACGAAATACGTAGAACAGCTGTTCAAGCAAGCTATCACGGCAGGGCTGTCAAGCAACATGAGTTATTTGGCGGGCAAAATATGAAATATATATTTTGTATAAGAATTACAAGAGATAAGCCCTTACATATTTTTATTTAACAATTTATTAAATATAACACTAATGCCCTGTACGTATTTGCTCCGAAAAATTTAACCGATAAAAATAACCCAATAATGACATTAACGGGGGTGTGCCAGAAATCTCTAGAGATTTTGGCTCGAGCAGGTTTTCAAATCTCTAAAACAAAACCGTCGGTGTGCCAGAAGTTAGGGAGATTTCATTTTTCGGTTAAATTTTTCGGAGCAAATACGTAAAACGAAAATGGCCAAAAAGAGTTGCTACCTTTCAAAAGTAAAAATTGCCTAAAATGTATTTGCTATTTTGTCATGGTTTTCAAGGTTGGCCGCAGGGCATTAGTGTTATATTTAATAAATTGTTAAATAAAAATATGTAAGGGCTTATCTCTTGTAATTCTTATACAAAATATATATTTCATATTTTGCCCGCCAAATAACTCATGTTGCTTGACAGCCCTGCCGTGATAGCTTGCTTGAACAGCTGTTCTACGTATTTCGTGAACAAACACCGCAAAAGCTGCCAACTTATGAAAAACAGTTTGCTGCAATAACTTTGTTAAATTTACAACAAACTGTCCACTGCTCAACCATGGAATTTTGTTACCTGAGAGTACAATTTTTTTATGTTTATTTGTCACAAAAAAGTGTCTTTAGAATTGACGTATTAAAGACTCCGAATAATAGTTATTGTTAAACGAACAAGTTGGCACCTCTCTTGTTAGGGACGGTTTTGCACGCTTACACGGAACGGAAAATAGTCTTAGAGATTTGTTACAGATTTATTAATATCAAAAATCATGAATTAAAATATGTATTTAATTCAAATGTATTTGTAATATGCAGCTAAGCTTAAAATTACCTTTCGAAAAAGTAACACTTGTTATACATTAGACATCTAATATTGCTTAAATTAACCAAATCTCTGACCATATTTGTTGAGATTTTAAAACCATCTCGAACTCTGCTCTGGCACACCTAAAACCAGCTCGAGGTTGGTTTTAGGTTGGAATTCGGTTGGTTTTGATGGCTGGCACACCCCTGTAAGTATGAAAAATTAAGTTTTTTAGGTTATTATCGATTGATACAAACTTGTACGTAGCTTCAAGATTTTGACCGCTTCACACGACATCTTGGGGGCTAATGAACCAAATTATAGCATTAGATTAGCGGCACGAAAAAAAACTTTCATTTTGTAGACCTGTGTAATGATTTAAAATTAATAATTAAATTAATATTTTTTTAATTGATTTTGTTTTATGTTTTTGTTTACTGCGCATTTAGCGACGGTTTTGCAGCAGCAGGTACTAAAAAAAACAACACAGTTGCAGGCCTGCCTAAAAAAAAACCGTAACACACAACAAACTCAATTTATTTTGCTTTTCAATTTTTGGGTTTCCCTTTTTACCCATCCTTCTTGCGACATCCACGCGCCGAAATATGACCTACCTACTTATGCAAAAAACTACCTACTCACTTTTGATGCTTGTGTGCCCTAACACTCATGCATTATTGCGAGGCGAGCGATTATACTTATTTGTCCGGTAGCAAAAAACACCAGGGTGTCAAAATCACCCTACATTTACCCGGTGCACCTTGGGCCTTGGGTGTCGGTGGATTGTTGCAGTTCTTTGACACACACTAAGTAAATGAAATCACTCGAAGTTCTGTGGCACCGTGAAAATTTTCAGACGATTTTGCTTCTAGCGAAATCAAATTTCACTGACGTTTTCTGTGGCACCCCTGAGTATTGAATTTTTGAAGCAACAGAGAATGACTCAAGAATCGAATGAACTATTTGTTTTTGGAGAGATAAACAGTTTGTTGCTTATTAACAGCAACAAATAATTCATTTAAGCAATTGTAAAAAAATATTTTAGTGGAATCTAATCAAGAACGTAAGCGCATGGGGGCAAGCGAGACGAAGAAGTTGTTGGACCATGAAATTGTTACAATTTTAGATTATATGCAAGCTATTTTTATTTTAGTTATGTTTTGTGTGCATGTTACATTTATAAACAATTGGCATTAAAACCGCTAATCTTCTATTAAAAACCAACTGATATGATATATTACACCAAAATGTTGGAGGAAACCAAAATTTATAGAAAACACCGGTTTTTTTTTACGAGATAAGCAGATAAGAATGCAAAGCGTCGTTCACGACAGATTCTGCTTAAAAGTAAAAAATAAGCAGATAAGCAAAGTGGCGTGAATACCCTAATTAATAAGATGGGATATTCGATTGTTTTTTTATGTGAAGCTATCATATCTAACGTAATGTCATTTATTCAGGACTCATCTTGTTCCAGTTTATGTCATAATATATCAACAAATTCACGAGGAACAAGTAAATCAAAATCAACTGTCAGTGACCATTTTCGTCAACAATTGCTATCTTTAATTGACGTACTTCAGAACACAAAGCTATGGTGAGTTTTTTATTTGTCATTCTTATCTTATTGGTACCATCTGAACGCATTGAAATGCCTGCTTTTGCTGTTAAAAAATAATATTTATTAATTAATATTTATAAATATTTATCTATTTACTAAGTATAACCCTATTACAGTCCACGTATATAAGCAGTTTTTTAAAATGTATTATAGGTTAGGGTATACTTGCAGTATACGGCAATGTTGCCGTTTTAATTTTTTTCTGGACAGATCTATCACCTTCGGTATCAGAGAATATAGATTTGGTGCAATGTCTGTCATGGGTGGGACAGGTAATATATTGATTTGCTACAACTACTGGGAAACTCGGTACACCCAATTTGGTAAGACGAAACCTACTGGCGTGTTACAAAAATATGTATCAAAACTGTTAAAGTTTGCAAGTTTCATAGCTACATTTGACAACTCTAATTAATTAGATTAAACATCCCTGAAAATGTTTGTATTACAAACTTTGTAAGCCTCGATTATTAGCTCTCTCTTTAATAAACGTTCGTCTTGTTCACATCGTCTCTGTGTGTTTTTATTTTCTAGATAAATTGGCAATATTTTGCTTAAATCCTCTGCGTGCAAAACGTTTTTTATAGCATTAGGTTACTGGCCCAGAATTCGGAAAGTAAAATAAAAATATGAGTCATTTTCAAATAGAAAGGTTAAGTGCGAAAACTAAGAGGAAAACTTATATGAAAAGTGTTTTGATACACCAAGAATTATGGAGTGTTCTGTGTGTCCAATAGAAGGTTAAAGAAGAGGCTCCAAATGCGGTTTTGGAAAGGCAAAAGGCTCTCGCGTTAATTGTGCTAAACGTGAACATTTTTTGACAATTGAGCTACATATGTCAAAAGCTATGTCATCGAAAGAAGCATGGGACAGGTTGCATGAAGTACATGTGCCAACAGGACCGATTCATAAAGTGTCATTTTATTAAAAGTTATTAAATTGGAACAAATTTACAACATGGCGCAGTATATAAAGGCATTTGTTGAAGTTGTGGACAATTTAACTGAAGTAAGCATAGATTTGTAATTATTTTACTGTCAAGTTTAAACGCGGAATATTTACATTTTGTATTGACCACTTAACCCTCTCATGCCCACTGTTGCCTACAGGCAACATTGTACTTATAGGTATGTAACTCCCGTTATTCTAAGAATTATTGCTTGCGAAATTGTAGTCCAGTATGTTGAGCAAGTTTACCGTTACTTTGCTTTTTATAAGCTGTGCTCGTGTTCATTCTGTAGCCGATCGTCGTAGAGCAGTGGTGTCCAAACGCACACAATGAAAGAGTTGCGCTTGTGTGCGAAAGCAGCGAAACACGAAGGCAACGAGACGTTTTACTGCTTCACCAAACACATGAGTCGCGAGGGCAAATGCAGCCGAACACGCAGCAAATGCAGCCGAACACGCGCATCGTGAGAGAACAAGCTGCCAAGCGCTCTATTTATAGAACACACATATTCTCTCTCTCTATACATGTGTCGGCTGCGACGCCTGCAGAATTATTTTTTTCAACCACGCGTGGTCGACTTTTCGCATTTTGGACACCACTGTCGTAGAGTCAAGAGAACAAATTATTTGCGCAAAAAAAGTGACTACATATAAAGTGATTAAAAACATTTAAAAAAAATATTTAATTCAAAACAGAGTATACAGTTTAAATAAAGAAAGGTAAGAGCGTTGTTTAAAAAAAACCATTGGTTAAAAAATCATTTAGTTTATGTGCAATAATTTTGCTAAATTGCATTTGCCTACAGGCAACATTGGTCCATTGTGCTAATTTCCATATATTGAATTTTTAATTGATGTATCATGGACTAAGATGAATTCAAGAGGCCTGACACAGGCAGAAATTGAAAAGTTTGCTAATTTTGACTGGGATGATTCTAATGTTCACGAGGGCTGGAGTATCTGGCATTATATATGATTTTACCCTTTACATTGGAGACGGAACCTGTAAGCCTTTTGGTTTGGGAATATCATCGGACATTGTTCTACATTAGCTTCCAATATTCCTCAGTAACAAAATTTTAAATTATTTTTTGATAACTGGTTCACATTTATAAGCTTGATGATTGCTCTGAAGAAAAGAGGTATATTAGCTGCTGGTACGATTCGGAGCAATAGGCTAAAAAATTGTACTCTCAGAAGTGAGAAAGACCTTCCAAAACTAGGACGAGGATCAAGCGACAGCAAATTTGAGGCGTTGTACAATTTAACAGCTTGTCGTTGGTACGACAACAAGAGCGTGCAACTTGTTTCAAACTATGCAGGTAAAAACTCTATGTGTGAGTGTAAGAGATGGTGCAGAAAAGATAAAAAATTTATAAATATACCTCGCCCAGGTATAGTAGAATTATACAACAAAAATATGGGAGGCGTCGATCTTGCCGACATGCTCATAGAACTATACAAAATCAACCACCGCTCAAATAAATGGTACATGCGCTTAGTGTACTGGTGTATAAATTCAGCTGTAGTAAATAGTTGGCTTCTGTATCGCAGAGACCTCAAATATAGAGACGGCGAAGAGAAGCATATGCCGCTCATAACATTTCAGTTGAATATTGCTAACGAACTTTTGAGCGCTTCACAAACAGCAGTTCTACCAAAGAAAAGAGGTCGGCCATCATCACTCGCTCCAAGTATGAGTTCACCCACTCCATCACCGTCACCATCGGCTCCGTCATCACCAGCTCCGTCGTCGGTCTCGGAATCAAGCTCTTATAAAAGATCATATGTTGCAGAACCTGCAAAAAGTATCCGCCATGATGGTGTCCATCACTGGGTCCAATGAGGAACAAAAGGCAGATGCAGGCTCTGTGGAACAGGTTTTCCGCGTTCTAAGTGCAGCAAATGCAAAGTTTATTTGTGTTACAATCCAGCAAAAAATTGTTTTGTTTCTTATCACACATAAATTAAAATAAACAAGTGGAAACGTTGCAGTCGGACGCAACCGACTGCGATATACTCGATACCAGTATTAAAACCGGTAAAAAGAGGCCTGATTGCAAAGGGGCACGGATGCAGCCGGGGTGTACGCTGCATCAAAGATTGTCTGATACAGATGGGGATACCACCAGCTATCTTCCTGCTAAATTTGGTGACTCTAGCTCAAAGTTTGTTAAGGGAAGGGGAAGGAGGCTGCGGGCGTTTTTGGTGGGCGTGGATCCAAATTTTAGATGCAGATCTTTGTGGAATGCCAATTGCAATCTTCCTCCCAAATTTGGTGACTCTAGCGCAATGTTTTTAAACGTTTGGGACGGGGGGCTTGGGGTAGGCGTGGCGCCAAGATATCTTTGGGGGTCACTACCAGTTATCTTCCTACCAAGTTTGGAGACTCTAGCTCAAACCCTATGAAAGATACACGCATTCCCGCTTTTAACGAAAAGTTGGGGCGGCTGAGGTGGGCAAGGGCGGTATGGATGGTATGCAGTTTTTTGATTATCGTCATCACCTATCTTGGCGTAAAATTTGGTGGCTGTAGCTCAAAAACTGAGGTAGATATAGGCGTTTCTGATTTCAAACTGCGGGGGCTGGGGGCGGAATGGGTGGGCATGGCCCCAAAATTTTTAATGCAGATCTTTGGGGATCGTGACCAGTTATCTTCCTATCGATTTTGGAGACTGTAGCTCAAACACCATGAAAGATACACGCATTCCCGTTTTTAACGAAAAGTTGGGGCGGCTGGGGTTGGCAAGGGCGGTATGGCTGGGCATGGCATCCAAAGTTTTGATGCAGTTTTTTGGGGATCGTCATCGCCTATCTTGGCGTAAAATTTGGTGGCTGTAGCTCAAAAATGAGGTAGATATAGGCGTTTCTGATTTCAAACTGCGGGGGGCTGGGGGCGGAATGGGTGGGCGTGGCCCAAAAATTTTTGATGCAATTTTTTCGGGGATGCCAGTAGTTATCTTCCTACCGAATTTGGTAGCTCTAACTGTAAGGGTGTGCGGAAACGGTGGATTTATCGATTTTGAGTTATCGAATTTATCGATTTGCCAGCCTCCCAGTTATCGTATAACCCCAATCTTGACACTTTATCTGTCCCGGCCATAGATAAAGACATTTGCAAAGTTTCAAGTCTCTAGCTTGAAGGGTGTGGAAAAAAGTTGCGTTCATACAGACGGACAGACGGACAGACGGACAGACACCATGACGGACATTGCACAAACCCAATATACTCTCTACCTTCGGTATCGAGTATAAAAAGCATTAGAAATGCAAAAAATATTATTTAAAATGTATTTTAATATTTTCCATAAGTTCCCAATGTTGCCTAAAGTCAACATCCTGTAACTGACGAGCTAGGACACCTAGGACCATGAAAATTTTGTCAGTTCATATTTAGGTCAATACTAAAACATATCTGCACTTAAAAATTTTTACGCCCCGCCCACTTTAATTCGTGCATGAGAGGGTGTAATTATCACAGTGTAATTATTAACATTAATATAATATACTAGAAAGTGCCCCGCTTACTTCGCTGCGCGGATAGTTTATATAAATTTTAGCAACAGAAGATATAAAATAAATTAATTAGAAAATATTTCACAAAATATTAAAGCAAAGTATTTAACATTCTCTTTTCTACGCCACCATTGAGGTAGAGAATCAGGCGCGTCATTATACTCGATACCGAAGGTAAAGAGTATATTGGGAGTATGTCCGTCATGTTGTCTGTCCGTCTGTCTGTATGAACGCAACGGTTTTCCACACAATTCAAGCTAAATACTTGAAACTTTCCAATGCTCTTTATCTATGGCATAGTAAATTAAAGTGTCAAGATTGTGGCTTAACAATAACTGGGGGGCTGGCAAATTGATAAATTCGATAACTCAAAATCGACAAATCCACCTATTCGGCACACCCTTACAGTTAGAGCTACCAAATTTGGTAGGAAGATAGCTACTGGCATCGCCGAAAAATTTTGGTGCCACGCCCACCCATTTCGCCCTCCCCCCCACCACTCTACGTAATTTTTAATCAGAAACGCTTAAATCTTCCTCAGTTTTTGAGCTAGAGCCACCCAAATAACTGCATCAAAATCATTTGGTTGCCACGCCCACCCATACCGCCCTAGCCAACCCCAGCCGCCCCAACTTTTCGTTAAAAACGGGAATGCGTGTATGTTTCATAGTTTTTGAGCTAAACGGTCCCAGCACCCTTCCCCAACCTTTTACAAACTTTGAGCTAGTGTCACCAAATTTGGCAGGAAGATAGATGGTGGCATGCCCTTCTGTATCAGAATTTTTGAGGCAGCTTTCACCCCTGCCGCATCCGTACCCTTTTGCAATCAGGCCTCTGTTTACCGGTTTAAATACTGGTATCGAGTATAGCGCAGTCGATTGCGTCCGACTGCAACGTTTCCACTTGCTTTTTATTGTGGTTTCCTCAGTAGTCCTAATCCAACTATGTTTAATGTTGCTTCAATTATCAAGTCAAAAGTCGACTTATTATTATAAACAAAACAAATTAACAACTTAATTTAAAGTAAGTATTATAAATAAATACTTCAAAGTAAGTCAAAAATTGAGTCACACTCTGAACTTCTTGAAGACAAGACGTGTTACAGCTGCGTTTATTGAGGAGCCCAAAGAGCAAAAAAAAATCTCTTATCAGCTAATCAGCGAACAACAAACAAGCACACATAACGAAATACGAAAAATACAAAACCAACAAAAACAAAAAACACACACCGTAGAGCAGGGCGCGAGCCCAAAAACAACAACAATGGAAAAACCGCCCGACATTCACAAACTTACAACAACATCAATCTACACCAAATATGCAAACACAGACAGCCAAAAATACATAACGATCAATAGAAAAGACAATGAATCATTCGAAAAAGTATCACCCTTTCTTATAAAAAAAACAATAGACTACACATGCGGAGGAGAAGTTGAATCTTGCAAAAAAACACGCGCCGGTTTCTTATTAGTTAAAACCAAAAACAACACACAAGCAATAAAATTACTCAAATTAAAAAACATGGCAAACATGGAAGTGACAGTCGCTGAACACAAATCCCTTAACCAATCCAAAGGAGTTATATACAGCAACGAACTGCGCAACATTGACCAAACAGAAATATTGAACGAATTAAAAACACAAAACGTGACCGAAGTCCGAAAAATACTCAAAAAACAAGAACAAAACCTAGTAGAAACCGGAGTCATTACAATCACTTTCGCCTCGCTCACAGTCCCAGAATCAATAAGAATTGGATACGAACAAGTAAGAGTCCGCCCTTACATCCCAATGCCGCTGAGATGCAAAAAATGCCTGCGCTTCGGCCACCCAACACCGACCTGCAAAAGCCCTGAAGAAATATGCAAAAACTGCTCCGGAAGAACACACACAGAGGAAAACGAGATCTGTACCTACGAAAAAAGTTGCATAAACTGCATCAATAACCCAGAAGTTGATTACAAACACAGCCCACTAGACCGTAAATGCCCAGCATTCCAAAAACAACAGGAACTGGTGGCTATAAAAACAACAGAAAAAGTAGATCACAAAACAGCGCTAACCATATACCACACCCGACACACTCAC
This sequence comes from Scaptomyza graminum, assembly GCA_018901835.1. NCBI lineage: Eukaryota > Metazoa > Arthropoda > Insecta > Diptera > Drosophilidae > Scaptomyza > Scaptomyza graminum. The sequence goes on along the minus strand of JAEIFL010000284.1, from coordinate 86,009 downwards.
CAACTAAGAAACAGCTATTCCAAAACCTTATTCAGCCAAACACCAAAACAAAACAGCAGCGCAACAACACCAAACGGAGCCACAACAACATCACACGGAACAATAGTCACACACTCTAGCACCGCAAGGCCGCCAGCGATCAACAACATAACACAACCCGACCCACCAATGGACATACCAACCACATCAGCCCACTCACACATCACCATCACAACACAAAAATGCACACCCGCAAACAGCCACATTGACGATATGGACCTAGATGACGCCGTCAACACAAAAGACCTAGCATGCGTACAGTCAAAAGACTTAAAACTACGAATTTTTGCCAAAGACAAGAACAACACTCTAGCAACCAACCTCAAGCCCCAAAAACCCAACATACTAAAATCAAAAAACGCAAGTAAGATTAAACAAATCTCTGCACACACAAGAAATTACCCTAAACGACGACTTTGACGCAATTTGCGTAGAATGCACATCCAAACAAAAATTCAGACTGATATCGGCATACATAGCGCCAAATAAAAAATTCTCTCTAAACAACCTCCAAGCCGTTCTAGAACCATCACGCATACCTACGTTAGTCACAGGTGACTTCAACAGCTGGCACAAAAACTGGGGCTCAAATTCAAACAACGCTAGAGGAAAGCTTATAGAAAAATTCATAGCCCAATCGAACTACATCCTACTAAATGACGGATCCCCAACACACCTCAGCACCCACAGCACACTAACGAATATCGACCTAACTTTTAGCAGCCCTATACTCAAAATTGATAGCACATGTCAAACAGAAAACGACCTCTACGGCAGCGACCACTTCCCAATCATAATATCCCTTTTCTCCTCCACGACAGCAAACACACAACACATAACAGCCAAACCTAAATTTATCACTGACAAAGCTAATTGGGAACAATTCTCTAAATTAACAGAAGAATACTCCTCACAGGTACCAACAAGCACAAACATAAACAAAGAAACAGCCACAATCCACAAAATAATAATCACCAGCGCCCACAGAACAATCCCTCAAACACACCCTATGACACACGCTCACAATGTCCCTTGGTGGAGTAAAGAACTACAAGCACTAAGAAATGAAAAAAAAAGAAGATGGCACAGACTTAAAAGAAATATTACAACAGAAAATATCGTACAATTTAAAAAAGCTAATGCATTATTTAGACTAACCCTAAAAAACTCAAAAAAAAACTGTACCAAACAATTCACAGAGCAAATAGCCCCAGACACCCCACCAAAAAAAATATGGAGCAACATCAGAAGATTTTGCGGACTTAACCCTCCAAAACACATCCACTACATTCTTAAACCCAACACAAATACACACCATACCAACAAACTAGAAATTGCAGAGCTTTTTTGCGAAAACTTTTCGGAAGCAGCATCCGACCATAACTTTACTACCAAATTCACAAACGCAAAACACACAGCGCTGAACAACATACTCAATCACACTTACCTCCCCAAAAAAAGAGCATTAGAAATTGAAAAGCCAATAACCTTTATCGAGTTTACAGCAGCACTAAACACACTCAAAGGTAGCACACCCGGACTGGACAGAATTAACTATACTATGATAAAAAATCTTGACAAAAAAACAATAAACAGAATTATAAACCTGCAAAACGCCATACTAAACAACTACATCCCCCAAGCCTATAAAAACAGCATAACAATCCCAATCCCAAAACCCAACGCAGACAAAACCTCACTAAACTCATACCGACCCATATCACTCAATCCATGCCTTTCAAAAATCCTAGACAAAATAATAGCAAAGCGGCTGTGGTGGTTTGTTGCCAATGATAAACTCATCCATAACAGCCAAACTGGTTTTAAAAAGGGGAAATCAGCTACAGATAGCCTGCTCCTAGTAGACCATCTACTAGCTAGATGCATCTCCAAAAAAAACCACGCATCAATTATATCCCTTGACTTTGCGAGAGCCTTCGACAGAATAGGAATCCACACAATCCTCGACCAACTAGTAGAATGGAAAACTAAACTAAACTAAACTATGTCAAAAACTTTATGAGCAACCGCAAAACAACAGTACGCATACACACAGTTTTTTCCTCTTTCCACCCCATCCCCAACGGCATTCCCCAGGGATCACCCCTCTCGGTAGTGCTATATGTAATAGCATACAACAAGCTTACCGTAATGCTCACTCAACATCCAAACATTAGCTTAAGCGCATACGCGGACGATTTTAACATTATAGTAAAACTAAAAAATAACAAAAACACAAATATAAATCTAGTCCCTATTCTCAACACAATAATAAACTGGAACGAATACTCAGGAGCCATGCTCTCTAACACAAAATGCAAACACATGCATGTTTGCAGAAAACACAACTGCAACTGCATCCTAACCACAGGACAAGGACAAATACAAATAAAAAACGTAACATCAATTAAAATACTAGGCCTACACTTCAACAACAAGTACAGATGGAAAACTCATACTGAACAACTCACACACAAACTTAAACAAACAAACAACATAATAAAATGCCTCTCAAGCCCAAAATTTAACTGCAATACATCAACCCTTCTAGACATCACCAAAGCAATTCTGACCTCAAAAGCAGATTACGGACTCCCAATATAGGGAAATAGCCCAAAATCAACCACACGCACAGTCAAATCCACAATAAACACAGGCTTCAGAATCGCTCTCGGAGCATTTAGAACAACACCCACCCAAAACATCATCCACGAAGCACGAGCAGCCACACTGGAAGACAGAAGAGAGTTCCTAACAGCCAAGCTTATTAAATCCCTTATCACAGCAAAAAATTCACCCATCATTAAAATACTAAAAACATACCGAGCACCAAAAAAACAGAAACATAACTCTACAATAGACCATATAATAGAATACAGCAAAACCCACAACTTACCCTACCAGCCCATTACCCCAACGTCCCAAACCACACCACCCTGGAACACAAAACAAATAAACATAGACACAACCCTCAGAAACTTTACCAAGAAAAACACATCTCCAGAAATATACCGGGCAGAATTCAACGCAAAAAAATCTGAAGACAGCAACAAGTACACATACATATATACAGACGGATCCCAAACCCACTCAAACACCACTTTCGCTATCACACATGAAACATCGCACATCAAGTCAAGCCTTCTGCCACACTACTCGTCGGTTTTTTCTGCCGAAATAATTGCAATAGCAGAAGCCTTAGATCTTCTCAAAAGCAAAAGGGGAAAATACTGCATATGCACAGACTCCTTATCAGCCATTGACTCCATAAGCAACACAAACAACAATGAATACTACAGCTCACTCATACGAAACAACTTACAAAAAACATTCCCAAAATTCAAACTGCTATGGGTACTCAGACACGTTGGAATAACGGGAAACGAACAGGCAGACACCGCTGCAAAAAACGCAGCCAAAGAACCCCTTATAATAGAAAACAACTACAACCTTAAGGACATACAGAAATACATAAAAAAAAACACACCAATCAAAAATACAAACTAAGTTTATGGAAACTTCCACCTGGTATCAAAATGTAAACCACAACAAATACAACAGCTATCACCTCTTCAAAAACAACCAACTCCCCCTAACACGAGAAGACCAAATCAAAATAACGAGAATCAGACTTGGACACACAAAAATTACCCACAAATCTTACATTGACCACACCCCCACGACATGCCCGTACTGCAACCAGAACATCTCAATAGAACACATACTTGCCAACTGCAACTCCTTCAAAACACAGAGACATGCAATATTTAAAAACACTAGCCCACTACAATGCCTCTCAAACCCCACACCACCAAACACGTTAAAAATCCTACAATACCTCAAACAAACTAACCTAATCTTCCACATTTAAAACATCACTTTCACATACAGCAACTAAACAAATAAATAAGATACAATGTAAATATGTACATACATAGAATAAATCTAGAATAACACGAGCTGAAGGCCAACGCTGCCATAGCAAAAAAAAAATACGCTAGCTAATAATTTTAATTATAAGTTAGCTCTATATAATAATAATAATAATAAAAGTCAAAAATTGACTTCACTGTACAACGTGTAAACCACTGAATGCGTGATCTGAGTTTTATCGTTCTTGCGTTTTGTCTAAGTTAAGCAAGTATGCAAATCCACCCCCACAACATTTTCTGGTGTGCCGAATTTTTCTAGACGCACCAAGTTTTGCTTAGTTGTTGTTTTTTTAAATCAATGACACCAACAAAAAGTAGCAGAGCGGGCCCAACAACAGTGATGCCGATTTGGCCTTTTTCCGGACAGATCTGTCCTGTTTTTAAGTGCTTTGTCCCGAAAAAATATCAAACATCCCCTATCCGGAAATCTGGCCTTTTTCAGATTTTATTTGATTCATTTATTTCAATCTTTTTTTCAAAGTTTTCTTTAAAAACAGTTAGGCATCCAATCTATTAAAAATAGCGATCTTTTAAAACAGTGTGGCATCCTTTTTTACATACTTTGTATGTATTTTCGATATCATTTGTAATCTAATGTACAACAAAAATGAAAAATAAACTTAAATAATGCCGAAAGATTCGTACAAACAAAAATTTCGTGATTGCTGGCTACAGCAGCCAGATTTTAAATATTGGATAAGCCGCGATGAAGCGGACACTAATAAGGCATACTGCAGATACTGCAAATGCAATCTTAATAGCAAAATACATTGCCACGCCCACCCATACCACCCTAGCCAGCCCCAGCCGCCCCAACTTTTCGTTAAAAACGGGAATGCGTGTATGTTTCATTGTTTTTGAGCTAAACGCCCCCAGCACCCTTAACCAACCTTTTACAAACTTTGAGCTAGTGTCACCAAATTTGGCAGGAAGATAGATGGTGGCATGCCCTTCTGTATCAGAATTTTTGAGGCAGCTTTCACCCCTGCCGCATCCGTACCCTTTTGCAATCAGGCCTCTGTTTACCGGTTTAAATACTGGTATCGAGTATAGCGCAGTCGATTGCGTCCGACTGCAGCGTTTCCACTTGCTTTTTATTGTGGTTTCCTCAGTAGTCCTTATCCAACTATGTTTAATGTTGCTTCAATTATCAAGTCAAAAGTCGACTTATTATTATAAACAAAACAAATTAGCAACTTAATTTAAAGTAAGTATTATAAATAAATACTTCAAAGTAAGTCAAAAATTGACTTCACTGTACAACGTGTAAACCACTGAATGCGTGATCTGAGTTTTATCGTTCTTGCGTTTTGTCTAAGTTAAGCAAGTATGCAAATCCACCCCCACAACATTTTCTGGTGTGCCGAATTTTTCTAGACGCACCAAGTTTTGCTTAGTTGTTGTTTTTTTAAATCAATGACACCAACAAAAAGTAGCAGAGCGGGCCCAACAACAGTGATGCCGATTTGGCCTTTTTCCGGACAGATCTGTCCTGTTTTTAAGTGATTTGTCATTTAAAAATATCAAACATCCCCTATCCGGAAATCTGGCCTTTTTTCAGATTTTATTTGATTCATTTATTTCAATCTTTTTTTCAAAGTTTTCATTAAAAACAGTGTGGCATCCAATCTATTAAAAATAGCGATCTTTTAAAACAGTGTGGCATCCTTTTTTACATACTTTGTATGTATTTTCGATATAATTTGTAGTCTAATGTACAACAAAAGTGAAAAATAAACTTAAATAATGCCGAAAGATTCGTACAAACAAAAATTTCGTGATTGCTGGCTACAGCAGCCAGATTTTAAATATTGGATAAGCCGCGATGAAGCGGACACCAATAAGGCATACTGCAGATACTGCAAATGCAATCTTAATAGCAAAATAGATCACATTCGCGCGTATAGTATGGCGACCAAAAAACATATGCAAAACGCATCGTGCCACGCACAAAAAAGCATAATCTTGTCACCAGGAAGCTGTGTTAGCTATGTTTATGTTTATTATCACCTCACGGGATTGTGCAAGCTCCATTTTGATGCTAAAAGCTTAAAACAATTTTTGTCCTGTTTTCTGTCCTTTTTTATGCTCGATACCGAAGGTAAAGAGTATATTGGGTTTGTGCAATGTCCGTCATGGTGTCTGTCCGTCCGTCTGTATGTTCGCAAGTTTTTTCCACACCCTTCAAGCTAGAGACTTGAAACTTTGCAAATGTCTTTATCTATGGCCGGGACAGATCAAGTTCTAAGATTGGGGTTCTACGATAACTGGAGGGCTGGCAAATTGATAAATTCGATACCATTCCGCCCCCAGCCCACCTGCAATTTTAAATCAGAAACGCTTATAACTTCTTCAGTTTTTGAGCTGGAGCCACTAAATTTTGCGCCAAGATGGGTAATGATGATGCCCAAAAAAATTGCATCAAACATTTTGAAGCCACGCCCACCCATTACGCCCCCAGCCCCCTGCAATTTTAAATCAGAAACGCTTATAACTTCTTCAGTTTTTGAGCTGGAGCCACTAAATTTTGCGCCAAGATGGGTGATGACGATGCCCAAAAAACTTGCATCAAAACTTTGGATGCCATGACCACCCATACCGCCCTTGTCCACCCCAGCCGCCCCAACATTTCGTTAAAAACGGGAATGCGTGTATCTTTCATGGTGTTTGAGCTAGAGTCTCAAAATTTGGTAGGAAGATAACTGGTAGCGACCCCTAAATATATTTTGGACCCAGGTCTACCCATACCGCCCCCAGCCCCACTTCCCCAACCTTTTACAAACTTTGAGCTAGAGTTACCAAATTAGGTAGGAAGATAGCTGGTGGCATCCCCATCTGCATCAGAAAATATTTGTGGCAACTTACACCCCTAACGCATCTGTACACCTTTGCAATCCTTGTTTTTATGACTTTGCTCTTGCGACGTGAAGGCGATCAAACACTCAGATTGTGCGACAATCAGGCGCCAGTAGTGGAATGGGTAATGTGTTTTGTGTTTGGAATGGGTCAAAGTGCTCCAAAATGTATGATAGGTACTCACTTACTACCTGCATGGAATATTGTGTGAAAATTTCATCATTCTAGCTCATTTCGTTTAGGCTGTGGCTCTTCAATTCAGGAATTATTTGAATGCCATACCCACCCAGCCCCCCTTCCCAAACCTTTAACAAACTTTGAGCTAGTGTCACCAAGTTTCGAAGGAAGATAGCTGAAACTGTTGCTGCTGTGGCTGCAGCGGCTGCATATAAAACTGTGGCAGGGCCACAGCAGACAAAGCACCCCAAAATCTTTTGCATTCACAGTTATATTTATACCCTGAAATGGGTAAAAAAGGGTATAATTTTTTTGTGCAAAAGTATGTAACAGGCAAAAATAAGCATCTCCGACCCCATATAAAGTATATATATTCTTGATCAGCATCAACAGCCATATGCAATATGAAAATCATACCCAACCGGTCACATGTGACGTCACGCAAAACAGCTTTTTATGCGCAATGCGTTATCGGTATTTTTTGTATCATGATTTCAGCTCACTCTCTTATGTATGCGCTCGCTCTGCAAGTCAAACAAAGAGCTTAGTATCGCTGCACTGAATCAAAGCAAAACATATCTAAGATTCAGTTGTCCGTCTGTCAGTCTGTCCGTCCGTCCGTCCGTCTGTAAGTTCGCAACTTTTTTCCACACCCTTCAAGCTAAAGGCTGGGGCTCTACGATAACTGGGGGGCTGGCAAATCGATAAATTCGATAACTCAAAATCGATAAATCCACCTATTCCGCACACCCTTACAGTTATAATTACCAAATTTGGTAGGAAGATAGCTACTGGCATCCCCGAAAAATTGTGGTGCCAAGCCCACCCATTGCGCTCCCAGCTCCCCGCAGTTTTAAATCAAAAACGCCAATATCTTCCTCAGTTTTTGAGCTAGAGCCACCAAAATTTACGCCAAGATAGGTGATGACGATCCCCAACAAACTGCATCGACACCTATAACTGGTAACGACACCCAAAGATATTTTGTAGCCAGGCCCACCCATAACGCCCCCAGCCCCCTTCCCCAACCATTTACAAACATTGAGCTAGAGTCACCAAATTTGGTAGGAAGATAGCAATTGACATCCCAAGAAGATCTGCAGGAATAGTGTGGATGCCATACCAACCCATAACGCCCCCAGCCCCCTTCCCCAACCTTTTACAAACTTTGAGCTAGTGTCACCAAATTTGAAAGGAAGATACCTGCAACTGTTGCTGCTGTGGCTGCACCGGCTGCATATAAAACTGTGGCAGGGCCACATCAGGCAAAGCACCCCAACAAAATTGTCCGTTCATTCTTGTATCACTTTTAGAAATGAAATGAAGCAATGCGCAAATGGCACACTAAAGTAAAAATTTTAAAATTCCCTGAGAGTGAAAACGTTACTGTTATTTATGTGAATTGATCTCATCTTCAAAAAAATATCACATTTCCATGCTCTTAAGCCAATCGCATTTCTCTTAGTCCTAATTTGTTGTTTCAAATTCGTGTGTGCATACAACGGCTTATAATATTCCTGAAGTGATCGACAAAAACAGCAACAACAAATCTTTTGCATTCACAGTTATACTTATACCCTGAAATGGGTAAACAAAGGGTATAATTGTTTTGTGCAAAAGTATGTAACAGGCAAAAAGAAGCATCTCTGACCCATATAAAGTATATATATTCTTGATCAGCATCAACAGCCGAGTCGATACAGCCATGTACGTCTGTACTTCTGTCCGTTCGTCCGTCCGTATGTATGAACTATAAGAGCTAGAGACTTCAAATTTGGAACATATCTACTCCTAAGCCATAGGCAGATGAACTTTATTTCAAACTATCGATAACTATTCTGGTTTCCGATATACATATGGAATCGATAACGAAAAAATCTCGAATTAAGAAAATATAAAAAATAGAAGTTGAAACTATGGATAACTTTATTACTTATGTGAAAATTTGATCCAAATCGGTTAAGAAACACCGGAGATATTTTATATTAAAGTTAAGTCAAGAAAAACTGCACTACTGCAAGTCATTTAATACACGGGTTCAGGGTATCTTTGAGCCTTCCTACTTGTTTTCATTCTCGTGTTGTGGTGAATTGAGCGCAGTTGGTCCCAAACCCATAGAGTCAGCTTAAACTTGAACACGCTCACGCATCGCTCTTCATGTTCGACGCTGGATGATAATTTATTTTTAAGTCTCGCTCCGATCATGCGCCTTCGTTGTTGCCTATTTCGGCTCAAGAACGATGAAACTCAGATTGCGCAGTCAGCGGTGTACCTTCTGCGCACATGACGTCACATGAGACCGGTTGGGTATGATTTTCATATTGCATACAGACATTGTAGTGGATTTGAATAAGTTACGACTGCTAAAGGTACAACCAAAGGTACAAATACAAATTGTTCTTAAAATTGTTATTATTGTTTCATCTAAAAGCTGCACAGCGCATTTTCAATCAATTAATTCACTTTTAACAGTCGTGGCTTATTCAAATCCACTACAATCTCTGTATGCAATATGAAAATCATACCCAACTGGTCACATGTGACGTCACGCAAAACAGCTTTTTGATGTGTTAACATCTATAGGCGCGGGTAGCGCAAAACATGCGTTTCAATACATGCAAACCTCACACCGCGTTATCTCACACATGATCAGCGTCGACGCTTTCAAAAAACTTTTCGCAGCGTTAGCATAGCAAATAGTAAGTATGTGTTTGTTGTAAAAACAATTTCTCTGCTCACAATAAAAATGATGGTATTGGTGCTTGGCGCAGCGGCAGAGAGCCCTAGCCCGGGACGGTCGAGCCATGCAGCTGTTAATCAAAAAGAATGATGAGTGTTGAATACCCTAATAAATTATAAGTGTTATTGTGGACATGTACTTCAATAATATATTTGCTATAAATGCATACTTTGATTAGTATAAGTTGGCGCTTAGCAAACAATTGAGAAATGACTAAAAATAGTTTAATAATATTAATTAATTAATCAATTAATATAGCAAATGAACTAGGTAGGGTATCCCACACCATCATTCACTTATTAAAGAAGTTCGTTATGTTTGTTTGTAAGTGTTTGTGTGTGTCTGTGCGTATTTATGCGTATGCATGTGCGCGCTTTGTTGCTTAACTCACACGTACTTTAGCCTTTAGCTTTGATTTAGTGTGTGCGGAGGAGGTAGGGTTATTGAACTTTATGATTGACATGCAAAGCGCGCACATTAAATAAAGAGTGAACAAAGGAGCATGATCAGAGCGAGATATCAAATTATCTAATTATCATAAGAGCGACGCGCGCGCTCTGTTTAGTTTTAAGCGGCTCTTTGAGTTTGGGACGAAGAGCGTGATTCACACGTACAACGCAGGCATGCATAGATTTGTATAGAAACTTATGTGAACGGCCTTTGCTTGTTCGAAATTGTATATTATTAATGTAAGTGTGTTACTTTAGTTTAAGTTATAATAGCAGCAAGTAGGCAAATCCACCCCCACAACTTAAATTATCTTAAATCACTGCGCGACTGCCCAAGACTTGCTGGCCCAGTCCGTCAGAGAAAACGAGATAGATGTCGCAGTGCTATCCGAGCCCTATCGAGTAGAGAGAGGTAGCAAATGGGCATCAGACACGATGGAAAATTAGCGGGGAGTACACAGCGAGCGACCACATGGCAATATACTGCGATATAAAAAAACGCAACAGCGAATATCGCCGGAACCCGCCTGATCGGGTCATGTTCTGCGCTGAGACGCTGAATACACAGTCGTTCTCGGCATCGCTGGAAGGGCTGCAACTGTCAGGCACTGCAGAGGAGATGACGAAGAGCATGGACTCACGATTGACGGAAGCTTGTAAGGCAAGCATGAGAATCCGGAAAGCATATAGACGCCACCATGAGCCCGTGCCCTGGTGGAACGATCGTATTGCTGAACTGAGGAGGACATGCATACAAGCTAGGCGCCAATATTTCCGGTCACGCGGAACAGAGCAGTTTGCGGATCTCCAAAGGCGTTACAGAGGAGCGAGGAGAGCACTGAAACGACAAATAAAGAACAGCAAGAGAGACTATTTTCTCCAGCTAATAGACTCGGCGGAACACGATCCTTGGGGCAAAGCCTACAAGCTCACGGTCAAACGGCTTGCAGCGGATAGGTCTGACGCGCCAACAGACGCCTCATCGCTAAAGCGTATTGTGGAAACCCTGTTCCCCGTAAGAAGTGTCACTCTTGGCCCCCCTGACGGCATTCCAACAGACGCAGTTAATCTGGTAACAGGGACTGAGGTGCTGCATATCTCGAGGAGCCTTAAACTCGGCAAGGCGCCCAGCCCAGGTGCGGTCCCTAACAGAGCGCTACGACTGGCTATGAACCTGCATCCCGAGCAATTTGCAGCGCTGTTCAACCAGTGCCTAACGGAAGGTTAGTTTCCAGACCAGTGGAAGACTCAAAGGCTAGTGCTCATTCCCAAACCAGGAAAGCCACTGGAAGAGCCATCGTCCTACAGACCAATCTGTCTGCTGAATACGATAGGTAAGGCCTTCGAAAAGCTCATCTGCTCAAGGCTGGAGGAGCAAATAAACATCTCTGGAGGACTTTCACCCCGACAATACGGTTTCCGGAAGGCTAAATCCACTGTGGATGCCATCAAGGATGTGGTTAGCATCGCCTCTGACGCTATTGAGGGCAAGCGATGGAAAGGAGGAAACAAGAAATACTGCCTTGTCGTCACCCTTGACATCAAGAATGCCTTCAACTCAGCGGACTGGAGCTGCATTATGAGTGCAATTGCCGGCTTTGGAGCGCCTCGCTACCTCTCAGCGATGGTTGAGAGCTATTTCCGCAATAGGGTGCTCGAGTATAGCACAGACGAAGGCGTCCAGTTGCATCTCACAACGGCAGGAGTCCCGCAGGGCTCTGTCATGGGTCCTCTCCTATGGAATGTGATGTATGACGGGATTCTCAGGCTCAGTTTTGATGGCGACGTCAGAGCCATTGGCTTCGCAGACGACGTTGCACTCGTCGCAGTGGCCAAGGAACTTGGCGAGGTGGAAGCAGCATGCAACTCTGCAATACAGCGTGTTGCGGCGTGGCTTAGTGCAGCAAACCTACAGCTCGCCCCGAGCAAAACCGAGGCTCTGCTGATCAGTAGTCGGAAAGTTGTCGAGACGGCCAGCATTAAAGTGGGGGAGACCACTATACGATCGAAACGTGCCATACGCTACCTTGGTGTTATGCTCGATACGAGGCTTTGCTTCCGTGAACACCTGGAGGAGGTATCCAGAAAGGCAGCAACGACAGGAAGAGCTCTCGCACGAATGATGTTGAACACGAGAGGCCCACGGCACAAGCGCCGATTGCTTTTGAACAGCGTCTTAAGGTCCACAATACTGTACGCAGCCCCGATTTGGGCCGGTGCAATGAGGATCCGAAGCTACAGACGGTGCATCGAGTCCACATACCGTCTTAGTGTGATCCGCGCCTGCAGCGCATTCAGAACGGTCTCAGATGACGCAGCATTAGTTATCTCCGGATCGATTCCTATCGATGAAATGGCACGTGAGGCATTGGAGCTTCACAATGCACTCAACGGCAATGACGATGAGACAATGCCCAGGCGAGCACAATTGAGGAGGGAAGCCAGGGAAAGGAGCATTGAGCGATGGCAAGACCGATGGCGCATTTCGGCAAAAGGTAGATGGACGTTCCGGCTCATACCTGAGCTAACAGTATGGCTGGGGCGCAAACACGGAGAGGTAAATTTTCACCTTACGCAGCTGCTTAGTGGCCATGGATGCTTCAGGAGCTACCTCTACAGGCTTGGGCATGAGCCTAGCCCAGTGTGCACATGGTGTGGGGGTAGCTCAGAGGAGAATGCCGAGCACGTCTTTTTTGAGTGCCCTCGCTTTAACGAGGAAAGAACCCGACTGAATAGGGTCATGGGACAGCGCATCGCGGTGGAAAATATTATAAATCTCATGGTTGGTAAAATACAGCGATGGGAGGCCACCAGCAACTTTGCAGCGGTCGTTATGTGTGAGCTCAGGCGGATAGAGAGAGATAGAAACGCAGGATGATGAAACTTCCAGCTCGGGTGAAGCAATGCCTCACGGTAGTCCCACCCGAGCAGTGAAAACATAATCCTAGGTTTACTAGATTAGCCTAATTACTTAGTCATAGCCTTAAGCCTAGTTCTATTTCCTAGTTTTATGTTGTATTTAATAAATGAATTAAAAAAAAAAAAAAACCCCACAACATACATATGTATTTTGGTGTGCAAAATTTTTCTAGACGCACCAAGTTTTTTTTTGTTGTTGTTGTTTTTTTCAATCAATGACACCAACAAAAGTAGCAGTGCGGTCCCAACAAAAACACTTACAACAACCACAAACGTTACTTGGGTCGTAAATCAATTGTCAAAGGCACACAAATTTGAAAAGAAAAAACAATGTGCACTGTGCGAAAAGATACATGAACATAAAATTATGAAAATTATTTTCAAGCGCATTGTTCACTTAATTGTGTATGCACTTATTCATTAAGAAGCGAAAATCCATTTCTTTTTTGCGAGTGTATGAACCTTTTTTTTATGTCTTTGCTTGTGCGACCTTAAACAAACTTTGAGCTAGTGTCACCAAGTTTGGAAGGAAGATAGCTGAAACTGTTGCTGCTGTGGCTGCAGCGGCTGCATATAAAACTGTGGCCGGGCCACAGCAGGCAAAGCACCCCAATAATTTTGTCCGTTCATTCTTGTATTTCTTTTAGAAATAAAGTAAAAATTGTAAAATTCCCTTAGAGTGAAAGAGTTACTGTTATTTATGTGAATTGATCTCATCTACAGAACAATATCACATTTTCATGCTCTTAAGCCAATCGCATTCCTCTTAGTCCTCCTTTGTTGTTTCAAATTGGTGTGTGCATACAACGGCTTAGGCTGACGGCAGAGTGGCCGCGATAAGCGATGCGATGCTACAAGCGATAAGTATCGCAGCGATCTTCAAAGCGAGAACATGACATAGTGAAAGCTTTTAGCAAAGAGAGAACCATTGCGAGTGCTTTAATTTTAGTCGGAATCATAGTCGCCATGGATTCAGATGACGAATTTTTTGCGTCAGCAGCAGTGGTTAATGTTATCACGAAAAAAGTAACGGGATCCATCCACTAAATCAAAACCGTTTGAAGGAAGAATTCAATAGTTTGTTTTTAAATTTAAGACTGTATCCGGACAAATTTTTCAACTGTACTCGAATGTCTATCAGTACATTTGATTATACTTTGAATAAAATTCATTTCAAACTGGAAAAGTGTTGGACAAATTTTGTTGTTCACCCAATAACGCCGTGTGAAAAACTTGTAATAACTTTAAGGTAAATTGTAAACATTTATTTTACTTTATTCATTATATTAAATATTATTTTTATTTTTCTCTGCATCATTTGCTTCTTCAAAATGTGAAAGAACCACGTTTTGTATGTCTATACGGCACTGCATTTTTTTTCGCATATCCATAGATTTTAGGTATGGCAGCAGGCTCTCAAAAAAAGACATGTCATCGTCGGCCTTTGGCGCATTGACTTTCTTTTCTAGTAGTTTCAGTTTTTCCTTCTCAATCGACAGTAGTTGTGAAGACATACTTAATTTAATTTTTTTATTTGGTATATTTAAATCCTGTCCCTCATCGGACTGACAAAGCTCAGCCATGTCTTGAGACAACACTGTGTCTAAGGAGTCTTCGCACTCGGGAATGCTCAAGGTTTTATTCGAGCAGCTGGCCTCTAAATTACCAAACGCTTGCCTGGGCTTCATTTGGTCTTTTAAAAAAAGCAGAGACTCAAAATAAGGCCACGAGGTATATGCACCTGCATCAGGTGCAGAATCTCCAGACTTCTCTGTCGGCCTCTTCCTAATCTCGTTTCGGAACTGGTCCCGAAGATTTTTCCATTTTTTTTTTAAACAGTCTCCTATAGGATATTACAAAAATTTAATAAGGAAACATAAATTAACCAATTTCAGATATTTAGCAACGGGTGCTTCCTTTACATCATTGTCGTATGCATTTAAAATTGGAAGGACTACAGTCTCCGTTATAGTAAAGGAAACGGTCAAAGCACTTTGGGAGGAGTTGCAGCCGAAGCATATGCCACAGCCTTCAAAAGAAATGATAACCCAGATAGCTGAAAAGTTTTGGGAATTGTGGAACTTTCCAAATTGTGCAGGGGCTATTGATGGAAAACACATTCGTATTCAGTGTCCACCTCATTCTGGATCTATGTTCTACAATTACAAAAAATTTTTTTCTGTGGTACTTCAAGGAGTGGCTGATGCGAACTGTAAATTTATTGCGATTGAAGGATATGGCAAACAAAGTGATGGCGGCACTTTTAATGCCTCAGAGCTTTATTGCCAACTTAAATCTCGACAGTTTATGCCTCCAGACACTAACTTGCCCGGTACAAGCATTAAAATGCCCTACGTTCTTGTAGGCGATGAAGCATATCCGCTATTGGAAACTTTGTTGAGGCCATACTCAAGCCGCACTATTAATGCTGAGAGAGAGTATTTCAATATGCGACTCTCTCGAGCTCGCAGGTGCATTGAATGTGCTTTTGGAATTATGACATCTAAATGGCGTTTGCCAGATTTTGTCGATATAATTGTAAAAGCAATTTGTATTCTGCATAATACAATTATTGACCTTGAGGGAAAACCCAATGTCAATCAAGACACACACACAAGCAATGAAAATACAAGAAGCGAAGAGTTATTTCATTCCACAAGTTTGAGAAGTGGACAACTTGTTCGTGATGCCTTTTGCAGTTTTATGTGTACACATAAGCTTTAAAATAAAATATTGAAAATATGAATATTGACACAACTTACTTGGTATTTTCAAAATTTCTTCAATTTCCTTCCACTTATTTTCTACAACCACTCGGTTGTGGTAATTTTTAGATTTTTGATCCCACAGAACCGAACGCGAAAATATTTCCGAAATTAACTGTTCAACGTCTATTACAGAGCTCATTTTCACTTTTGTTCTTTGTGACAGTTCAAGTTTAATTGAAAGCAAATACATAAAAATATAAATAGATTTAAAACAAACAGTAACTTAAGCTTAAATGGCGAAAAAAAAAACATATTTTACCAAAACCAACGGTTATTTAAGCTTAGTTTGCAACAAAAACACACGCATTACCAAAGCGATATCACGCGACAAAGCGATTCAGAATCGCTTTCTCGCAACTCTCTTTAAATATCGCTTTGGCTCTCTTCTCGCTTCGCTTGCACTCTGACATCTCGTAAGCGATTACATGTAAATACGCATGCAGAGCTTTCTCGCGCATTGTCGCTCAATATTATCGCATCGCTTATCGCGGCCACTCTGCCGTCAGCCTTATAATAAGCCTGAAGCGATCGACAAAAACAGCAACAACAAATCTTTTGCATTCACATTTATATTTATACCCTGAAATGGGTAAAAAAGGGTATAATTGTTTTGTGCAAAAGTATGTAACAGGAAAAAAGAAGCATCTCCGACCCCATATAAAGTATATATATTCTTGATCAGCATCAACAGCCATATGCAATATGAAAATCATACCCAACCGGTCACATGTGACGTCACGCAAAACAGCTTTTTATGCGCACTGCGTTATCGGTATTTTTTGTATCATGATTTCGTTTGAAAAATAACAATGTGCACTGTGCGAAAAGATACATGTACATAAAATATTGAAAATTATTTTCAAGCGCATTGTTTACTTAATTGTGTATGCACTTATTCATTAAGATGCGAAAATCCGTTTCTTTTTTGCGAGTGTATGAACCTTTTTTTTATGACTTTGCTTGTGCGACGCGAAGGCGTCACTGCGCATTTGTTTTGTTTTTGTATTCTCGCTCGCGATCAAACTCTCAGCTTGTGCGACAAACAGGCGGCAGTAGTGGAATGGGTAAATTGTTTTGTTTTTGGAGTGGGTAAAAGTGCTCCAAAATGTATGGGAGGTACTCGAAGAAGTTTTCCAAAATAAAATTCCTTTCTTAGGACAAACAGAATACCTGCATAAAAAATTGTGTGAAAATTTCAGCCTTCTAGCTCTTTTCGTTTAGGCTGTGGCTAAGTCATTTTAACGCGGACGAACTCTTTTATACTTATACTAGTAAGTGGCCCGCTTACTTCGCTGCGCGGATAGTTTATATAAATTTTAGCAACAGAAGATATAAAATAAATAAATCAGAAAATATTTCACAAAATATTAAAGCAAAGTAAATAACATTCTCTTTTCCACGCCACCATTGAGGTAGAGAATCAGGCGCGTCATTATACTCGATATCGAAGGTATAGAGTATATTGGGAGTATGTCCGTCATGTTGTCTGTCCGTCTGTCTGTATGAACGCAACGTTTTTCCACTTAATTCAAGCTAAAGGCTTGAAACTCTTCAATTCTCTTTATCTATGGCATAGTAAATTAAAGTGTCAAGATTGGGGCTTTACAAAAACTGGGGGGCTGGCAAATTGATAAATTAGATAACTCAAAATCCACCTATTCGGCACACCCTTACAGTTAGAGCTACCAAATTTGGTAGGAAGATAGCTACTGGCATCCCCGAAAAATTGTGGAGCCACGCCCACCCATTCCGCTCCCAGCCCCCCGCGGTTTTAAATCAAAAACGCCTATAACTTCCTCAGTTTTTAAGCTCGATCCACCAAATTTTGCGCCAAGATAAGTGATGACGATCCCCAAAAAACTGCATCAAAACTTTCGATGCCACGCCTACCCATACCGCCCAAGCTAACCCCAGCCGCCCCAACTTTTCGTTAAAAACGGGAATGCGTGTATCTTTCAGAGTTGTTGAGCTAGAGTCTCTGAATTTGGTAGAAAGATAACTAGTAATGAACCCCAATGATCTGCATTAAAGTTTTGGAGTCACGCCCACCCTTTCCGCCCCAGCCTTACCGCAGTTTCAAATCAGAAATGACTTTATCTTCCTCAGTTTTTGAGCTACAGCCACAAAATTTTGCGCCAACATAGGTGATGACGATCCCCAAAAAACTGCATCAAAACTTTGGATGCCGCGTCCATAACTGGTAGCGACAGCCAAAGATATTTTGTAGCCAGGCCCACCCATAACGCCCACAGCACCCTTCCCCAACCTTTTACAATTTTTGAGCTAGAGGCACCAAATTTGGTAGGAAGATAGCAATTGACATCCAAGAAGATCTGCAGGAATAATTTGGATGCCATACCCACCCATAACTCGCCCAGCCCCCCTTCCCCCACCTAAACTTTGAGCTAGTGTCACCAAATTTGGAAGGAAGATAGCTGAAACTGTTGCTGCTGTGGCTGCAGCGGCTGCATATAAAACTGTGGCAGGGAAAGCATATAAAACTGTACAGGCAAAGCACCCCAATAATTTTGTATGTTCATTCTTGTATCACTTTTAGAAATAAAATGAAGCAATGCGCAAATGGCACACTAAAGTAAAAATTGTAAAATTCCCTTAGAGTGAAAGAGTTACTGTTATTTATGTGAATTGATCTCATCTACAGAACAATATCACATTTTCATGCTCTTAGGCCAAACGCATTCCTCTTAGTCCTCCTTTGTTGTTTCAAATTCGTGTGTGCATACAACGGCTTATAATAAGCCTGAAGCGATCGACAAAAACAGCAACAACAAATCTTTTGCATTCACAGTTATATTTATACCCTGAAATGGGTAAAAAAGAGTATAATTGTTTTGTGCATAAGTATGTAACAGGCAAAAAGAAGCATCTCCGACCCCATAAAAGGTAGATATATTCTTGATCAGCATCAACAGCCATATGCAATATGAAAATCATACCCAACCGGTCACATGTGACGTCACGCAAAACAGCTATTTATGCGTTATCGGTATTTTGTATCATGGTTTCGGATCACTCTCTTATGTATGCGCGCGCTCTGCAAGTCAAACAAAGAGCGTAGTATCGCTGCCTTCTTCGCACGCACTGAATCAAGGCAAAACATATCTAAGAGGCTGCAGTTAAGTGAATTGCATAGCCTAAACTCACACGTACTTTAGCCTTTAGCTTTGACTTAGTGTGTGCGGAGGAAGTAGGGTTATTGAACTTTATGATTGACATGCAAAGCGCGCACATAAAATATAGAGTGAACGTAAATGAGCAACAACAGAGGAGCATGATCGGAGCGAGATTTGAAATTATCTAATTATCATAAGAGCAACGCGCGCGCTCTGTTAAATTTTAAGCGGCTCTTTGAGTTTGGGACGAACAACGTACATAGATTTGTGTAAAAACTAATGTGAACGGCCTTTGCTTGTTCGAAATTGTATATTATTAATTAAGTGTGTTACGTTTAGTCTAAGTTATATTAGCAGCAATTAGGCAAATCCACCCCCACAACATACATATGTATTTTGGTGTGCAAAATTTTTCTAGACGCACCAAGTTTTTTTTTTGTTGTTGTTGTTTTTTTCAATAAATGACACCAACAAAAGTAGCAGTGCGGGCCCAACAACAACACTTACAACAACAACAAACGCTACTTGGGTCGTAAATGAATTGTCAAAGGCACACAAATTTGAGAAAAACAAACAATGTGCACTGTGCGAAAAGATTCATTTACATAAAATATTGAAAATTATTTTCAAGCGCATTGTTCACTTACATGTGAATGCACTTATTCATTAAGAAGCGGAAATCCGTTTCTTTTTTGCAAGTGTACGAACCAATTTTACTTGTTTGAAATTGTATATTATTAATGTAAGTGTGTTACGTTTAGTCTAAGTTATATTAGCAGCAAGTATGCAAATCCACCCCCACATTATTTTCTGGTGTGCCAAATTTTTCTGGACGCACCAAGTTTTGCTTAGTTGTTGTTTTTTTAATTCAATGACACAAACAACAGTGATGCCGATTTGGCCTTTTTCCGGACAGATCTGACATGTTTTTAAGTCCCTTGTCCGGAAAAAATATCAAACATCCCCTATCCGGAAATCTGGCCTTTTTTCAGATTTTATTTGATTCATTTATTTCAATATTTTTTTCAAAGTTTTCTTTAAAAACATTGTGGCATCCAATCTATTAAAAATAGCGATCTTTTTACATACTTTGTATGTATTTTCGATATCATTTGTAATCTAATGTACAACAAAAGTGAAAAATAAACTTAAATAATGCCGAAAGATTCGTACAAACAAAAATTTCGTGATTGCTGGCTACAGCAGCCAGATTTTAAAGTTTGGATAAGCCGCGATGAAGCGGACACCAATAAGGAATACTACAGATACTGCATATGCTTCTTTTTTATTTTCTGGGATTTTTTTGGTTTTTTTTTTTTTTTTTTTGGGATTTTTTGGCTTTTTTTTTATTTTTTGGCTTTTTTTTTTTTTATTGGCTTTTTTATTTTTTTGGCTTTTTTTTATTTTTTTTTGTCTTATTTTTTATTTTGTGGTTTTTTTTATTTTTTTTGTTTTTCTTATTTTTTGGCTTTTTCTGGCTTTTTTTATTTTTTGGCTTTTTTTTTATTTTCTGGGATTTTTTGGCTTACTGAACAATTTGCACGATGTTTTTATCGAGTTTGCAAATTTCTTATTCACACACATGCTGGACGCTGGGACTGTTCCAATTGCCGCCGCATCTTCCCGGGTGGACGACGCTAATAGCTACTCGCGTCGTAAATCAATTTTAAAAGCACACAAATTTGAAAAAAAAAAACAATGTGCACTGTGCGAAAAGATTCATGTACATAAAATATTGAAAATTATTTTCACGCGCATTGTTCACTTATATGTGAATGCACTTATTCATTAAGAAGCGGAAATCCGTTTCTTTTTTGCGAGTGTATGAACCTTTTTTTTATGACTTTGCTTGTGCGACGCGAAGGCGTCACTGCGCATTTGTTTTGTTTTTGTATTCTCGCTCGCGATCAAACTCTCAGCTTGTGCGACAAACAGGCGGCAGTAGTGGAATGGGTAATTTGTTTTGTTTTTGGAGTGGGTAAAAGTGCTCCAAAATGTATGGGAGGTACTCGAAGGAGTTGTCCAAAATAAAATTCCTTTCTTAGGTCAAACAGAATACCTGCATAAAAAATTGTGTGAAAATTTCAGCCTTCTAGCTCTTTTCGTTAAGGCCGATATGCTATCCATTTTAACGCGGACGAACTCTTTTATATATAGAGAAGAAGAAGATTAATGTAAGTTTGTTACGTTTAGTCTAAGTTATATTAGCAGCAAGTATGCAAATCCACCCCCACATTATTTTCTGGTGTGCCAAATTTTTCTGGACGCACCAAGTTTTGCTTAGTTGTTGTTTTTTTAATTCAATGACACAAACAACAGTGATGCCGATTTGGCCTTTTTCCGGACAGATCTGACATGTTTTTAAGTCCCTTGTCCGGAAAAAATATCAAACATCCCCTATCCGGAAATCTGGCCTTTTTTCAGATTTTATTTGATTCATTTATTTCAATATTTTTTTCAAAGTTTTCTTTAAAAACATTGTGGCATCCAATCTATTAAAAATAGCGATCTTTTTACATACTTTGTATGTATTTTCGATATCATTTGTAATCTAATGTACAACAAAAGTGAAAAATAAACTTAAATAATGCCGAAAGATTCGTACAAACAAAAATTTCGTGATTGCTGGCTACAGCAGCCAGATTTTAAAGTTTGGATAAGCCGCGATGAAGCGGACACCAATAAGGAATACTGCAGATACTGCATATGCTTCTTTTTTATTTTCTGGGTTTTTTTGTTTTTTTTTTTTTTTTTTTTTTTTTTTGTCTTATTTTTATTTTGTGGCTTTTTTTCTATTTTTTGGTTTTTCTTATATTTTTTGGCTTTTTCTGGCTTTTTTTTTTTATTTTTGGCTTTTTTTTTATTTTCTGGGATTTTTTGGCTTACTGAACAATTTGCACGATATTTTATCGAGTTTGCAAATTTCTTATTCACACACATGCTGGACGCTGGGACTGTTCCAATTGCCGCCGCATCTTCCGGGTGGACGACGCTAATAGCTACTCGCGTCGTAAATCAATTGTCAAAGGCACACAAATTTGAAAAAAAAAACAATGTGCACTGTGCGAAAAGATTCATGTACATAAAATATTGAAAATTATTTTCAAGCGCATTGTTCACTTATATGTGAATGCACTTATTCATTAAGAAGCGGAAATCCGTTTCTTTTTTGCAAGTGTACGAACCTATTTTACTTGTTCGAAATTGTATATTATTAATTAAGTGTGTTACGTTTAGTCTAAGTTATATTAGCAGCAAGTAGGCAAATCCACCCCCACAACATACATATGTATTTTGGTGTGCAAAATTTTTCTACACGGACCAAGTTATGTTTTGTTGTTGTTGTTGTTGTTTTTTTAAATCAATGACACCAACAAAAGTAGCAGTGCGGGCCCAACAACAACACTTACAACAACAACAAACGCTACTTGGGTCGTAAATCAATTGTCAAAGGCACACAAATTTGAAAAAAAAAACAATGTGCACTGTGCGAAAAGATTCATGTACATAAAATATTGAAAATTATTTTCAAGCGCATTGTTCACTTATATGTGAATGCACTTATTCATTAAGAAGCGGAAATCCGTTTCTTTTTTGCGAGTGTATGAACCTTTTTTTTATGACTTTGCTTGTGCGACGCGAAGGCGTCACTGCGCATTTGTTTTGTTTTTGTATTCTCGCTCGCGATCAAACTCTCAGCTTGTGCGACAAACAGGCGGCAGTAGTGGAATGGGTAATGTGTTTTGTGTTTGGAGTGGGTAAAAGTGCTCCAAAATGTATGGGAGGTACTCGAAGGAGTTGTCCAAAATAAAATTCCTTTCTTAGGTCAAACAGAATACCTGCATAAAAAATTGTGTGAAAATTTCAGCCTTCTAGCTCTTTTCGTTAAGGCCGATATGCTATCCATTTTAACGCGGACGAACTCTTTTATATATAGAGAAGATATAGATGTATCTACGTAACATCTTTTTCTTTAATATAACACTTAGGTCTTTTTCTTCAATAATAAACTTTCGATATTACTTAAATCTATAAAATTATCGTTCTTATGATATTCAATTAGTTCATCTCATATTTAATGTTTTGTATTTCTACGGCAAGTTCGCTTACCGAGTTGACTTTTAAATCGCAAATCCTCCTGTATATGTGGTGCGGCTCCGTGTCCGGTCGGTATCTCAGCTTTAATGTCGCCTTCATAAGCTCCCAATTATCTGGTTCTGGGATGTTGATGATCACATCCTTTGCTTGTCCTTGAATCGTCCTGTAGAATATTGTCCTGGTTGCCTCTCTCTTCAGTTGGGGCTCTTCTACTCCTTGTAAAAGATACTCCACGTTGCTGAAGAACGAGTTGATGGAAATATCTCCCGTTCCTGTGAACGTCGCCAGGTGATTGATGTTCTTGAACAATCGTTCTTGATTGACCATGTTGGTACTGGTGCCTTGCAATTGGATATAGGCTTGCTGCAATTGTTCCAGCTGCCTTTCCCGAATGGCCAGTGGCTCCAACAAGTCCGTTTGTTTCATACGCGCATTTTCTTGAGACATCCTAGTTTCGTCGTACTGCCTGGATCTTCTTTGTTTACGTGTTGCCAGCTTTTGAGTTGTTCTCTGTTTTTGATTTATGCATTTTAGAATCGATGGTTGATTCTAGTAATGTTTTTCACACACTACGTCGACTGATTTGTAGTACGACTTTTGTTCGTGAATATGCACTTATCACTTTATTTTTAGATTATCCGCGTCAGTATCAAATTTTAATTTTTTTTGTTCGATCACTGGACCCTTATATTTACAAGGATCCTACCGGCTGCGCCAAATTTGTAATGTTAATCGCGGTTCAATAAAAAATAAATTCACTTCACAAAAAGAAACACGACTGTTACTTTTTGCGGTGAGAATCAAACTGAACTTCTTTATTTAAATTGGTTTACATGAAAGCTTAATATCTATCTTAATATAATTGCTGATACAAATGTCTGGCTATTGACCTACTCATTGGCGTGTGCAGGTACATTTCCTGTTATTGCCAAATATGCAATGCTTGCATTTCCTGTTATTGTTCTGCTTGGACTAATGACTTATTAGGAATTTAAAGAGTTCAATAACCCTTGCACTTTCATACTTATGTTCTTATTTTCAACATTCTTACTGATGGGATCATAAATAACTCGCGCACTCTGTTAAGTTTTAAGCGGCTCTTTGAGCTTGGGACAAAGAGCGTGGTTCACACGTACAACGCAGGCATGCATAGATTTGTATACAAACTTATGTGAACGGCCTTTGCTTGTTCGAAATTGTATATTATTAATGTAAGTGTGTTAAGGTTTGTCTAAGTTAGCAGCAAGTAGGCAAATCCACCCCACAACATATGTATTTCTGTGAGCAAAACTTTTCTAGAATCTAGAATCTAGACGCACCAAGTTGTGTTTTGTTGTTGTTGTTTTTTTTAAATCAACGACACCAACAAAAGTAGCAGTGCGGGCCCAACAACAACACAACAATAACAACAAACGCTTCTTGGGTCGTTATTCAATTGTCAAAGGCACACAAATTTGAAAAAAAAAAAACAATGTGCGCTGTTCGAAAAGATACATGTACATTATTATTATTTATTATTATTGCATGAGGTACGTGCACTGCGACCACTAGGATCTATTGTGCCCTCTTACTGTTTGTGAGTTACAGCTCCTCGAACAGCCCAATCGATCGCAGGAACGCGACGATGTGGCTTGGTCGGAGAGCCCTCATCTCCTCTGTGGACAGAAAGAGGCTCCCCAGAAGAGAAAGCCTCAGTCGGCTTATGGCGGGACATACCTCAAGCAGGTGCTCTGGAGTTTCATCCCCCTCCAGACACATTCTGCAAAGACTGTCCGCTCCTTACTTAAGATTGTGCAGATGCTTGCGCAGTCTGCAGTGCCCAGTCAAGAAGCCCGTGACTATCCGAAGAGATCCTTTGCTCAGCTTCAGACAGTCCTCCGTTCTCTTCTTGTTGTAACTACCTAGCAGTCGCTTGCTCTGTCTTGCCCCCTGTGAAGAACGCCAAGCGTCCTCGCAAGCATTGCGCAGATCGATGCGATTGCTCTGACTAATAATCCCTGGTCCTAGCCCACAGAAAGGTTCGGGGCCGAGGAAAGGAGTGCTAGCTCCCCTCCTGGTCATGATATCGGCAACTTCATTGCCGGGAATACCCGCATGTCCTGGTACCCAGTAGATGGTGACTGTGTTATTACAGCCCAATCTATTGAGTGTTTCTATACATTGCCAAACCAGCTTGGAGACGATCTTGTAGGCACTGAGTGCTTTGATCGCTGCTTGGCTGTCAGAGAAAATGGCTATGTCTCTATGAGCGTAACCCCTCTCGATGTTGAGGGAGGCACATCTTTCAATCGCATGCACTTCCGCTTGGAATATGCTGGCGAATTTACCAAGTGGTTCATGGTGTTTGAGCCGGGGTCCGCAGATTCCAGCTCCAGCACCCTCATCTGTAAGTGAACCGTCCGTATACCATCTAATAGCATGTGGTTTCACATTATAGGTGTTCGACAGACTAGTCCACTCTGCTTTATTGCTGAGCTCTGTTTTAAACAGCTTCTCGAAACTAAAAAGGGCCAACTGCGTATCTTGCGGATAGGCCAACAGTGTGCCAGTTGCAATAGGGACAGAAGCGATTGCGTTCGCTCCTGCCACTCTCATAATTGACCTGTTCGAACAGTGTTTGATGTAAACATGCAATGGCGGAAGTCCCAGCAATACGTCCAATGCTGAGGACGGGCACGTACGCATTGCGCCCGAGATGCACGTGCAGGCAAGTCTCTGGAGCTTGCCCAGTTGCCGTTTGGTGACATCAAGGTCTACACGTCCTGCCCAGACCACAGCACCGTAGCTTACTATGGGCCTCACCATTGCTGTGTACATCCACAGAAGGATTTTTGGGGACACCCCCCAATTTTTCCCTGCGAGTGATCTACAGCTCATAAGAGCCAGTGTTGCCTTGCGTACCGCATGCTCAACATGCTGTTTCCAAAGTAGCCTCTTGTCTAAGATTATCCCCAGATACTTAATCTCCGAGGAGATTGGGATTACCGTGCCCCCAATGGAAATGGGTCTTATGGATTTTAGCTTGTAACGATTGGTGAACGCAATAATTGTGGTTTTTGCTGGATTAATGTTCAGCCCCACGTCCCTGCACCAGTCTATACAAAGACTAAGACCCAGTGTAATCCTATCACACAGCGTGTTCACAAATTTGCCTTTACAGACAATGGTAATGTCATCGGCATAGCCTTGGCATTCAAATCCATTATCTGTAAGTCTAACAAGTAGCTCGTCCACCACGAGACTCCAGAGGAGAGGTGATAGGACACCCCCCTGTGGACAACCTCTGGTGGTTTGGGCCCTGACCGTCAAATTGTTGACAGTGACTTCCGCTATTCTAGTGTCAAGGAGATTGCCAAGCCAGAAAGTAAGTCCTGACTCAACCCCTTTACCCCGAAGCGCCCTACCCACAACGTCATGTGCTGTGTTGTCGAAAGCACCCTCTATGTCCATGAAGGCACAAAGAGCAACATCTTTGGCCTTCACTGAGCATTGGAGGCTGTTTACCAAGTCTAGGAGAGCCGATTCTGTCGACTTACCTACTCTATAGGCATGCTGATGATCATGCAAGGGACTGGACACTAGGTGCGAGGACCTAATGTGATTGTCAACTAACTTTTCGAGGGTTTTTAGAAGGAAGGATGTAAGGCTGATTGGCCTGAAGGATTTGGGGTGAAAGGGGTCTTTTTTCCCCACCTTCGGGATAAAAATCACCCTGGCCGTCCTCCATGTCCTAGGTATGTAGCCCATAGCTAGGCTTCCCCGGAAGATACGAATGAGGAACACCATTAGGTGTTCCAACCCTTTCTGAAGATGGACGGGAAGGATACCGTCCGTACCTGGGGCCTTGTAGGGACTAAGCGTTCCAATGGCCCACCTGATCTTCTGCTCTGTTACTATGGCTGCAGCCAGGCTCCAGTCCGGTCTCCTGTAGGGGACCGTTTCGTAACAGCTATCAGCGTTGGTGATGGTTCTACAAAGTGGAAAGTGAGTTTGCAAGAGAAGTTCTGCCTTCTCAACCTCATTTTCCGTGAAGGAACCATTCGGCTTCTTTAAGCAGATTTCGGACAGTACTTTGCCTTTCGAAATCGCCTTAAAGACTCTTACAGCTGGTGTGACCTGCTCTAGGTTAGAGCAAAAGCTCCGAAAGTGAGCTCGCTTACTGTACCGGATTTCCTTGTTATATTCTGTTAGCTTCTTGGTGTACAAGTCCCATCTGTCACTATTCCTTTTGGCTGTGTTAAACAGCTTCCTAACTTCTGCTCGAAGCATTCCTAACTTTTTATTCCACCAAGGGTTATCCCTGTTGGACTCTATGGGTTTGGCTGGACAACTTGAATGATAGGCATTCAAAATCGTCTCACCAACCTCTACTGAGAGTTGCTCTAGCTCTTCATGGGACGAGACCCTCTTACAATGGTTCAGTCTGCTCAGATTTAATCCCAGGCAGGACTGGTAGAGCAACCAATCTGTCCTCCGAGGATTTCTGATAACCTTACTAAACCTGAAATTTCTGCTAATGTCGAAGAGGATGATCCTGTGATCCGACATTGACAGTTCTGTTGAGACCCTCCAGTTGTGTACCAGCTCAGAGGCCCCCCCGTTCCAAAAAGTGATATCAATCACTTCGGCTCTTGTTTTGGTGATAAAAGTAGGTTCAGCCCCCACATTAAACACCGATAAGTCACTAGCTACAAGATAATCAAGTAAGCACTCACCTCTACTATTGTTGTTCGTGCTGCCCCACGCCACACTATGCGCGTTTGCGTCGCATCCCAGCAGCAAGGGGAGTCTATTGCTGCTGCAGTGTGCCACCAGATCTTGGACCTCTGTTGGGGGGGCTTTCGACGTACCTCCGGGGAAGTAGGCTGACGCCACCACCATACTTCCAAACTCTCCAGTGATTAGCACTGCTACAAGATCCCTGCTGAGAAATTTGGAGAGACAAAGAAAGTTAGTGTTCTTTCGCACCAAGATGCACGCTCTTGGCGATGTCTCCCTCATATCTGCAACTAGTTGCGTACTTACATGGTTTAGTCCGCATTACATGTACATAAAATAATGAAAATTATTTTCAAGCGCATTGTTCACTTATTTGTGAATGCACTTATTCATTAAGAAGCGGAAATCCGTTTCTTTTTTGCAAGTGTACGAACCTTTTTTTTATGACTTTGCTTGTGCGACGCGAAGGCGTCACTGCGCATTTGTTTTGTTTTTGTATTCTCGCTCGCGATCAAACCCTCAGCTTGTGCGACAATCAGGCGGCAGTAGTGGAATGGGTAATGTGTTTTGTGTTTGGAATGGGTCAAAGTGCTCCAAAATGTATGGGAGGTACTCGAAGGAGTTGTCCAAAAAAATAAGGAGTGTTCGAACTCACTAACGATGTGTTAACAATTTACTTTTTGTTTTGCTTTTGACCGCCACCAGCAGAACAACAAAGCGCGCACATGCATACGCATAAATACGCACAGACACGAACTTCTTTAATAAGTGAATGATGGTGTGGAATACCCTACCTAGTTTATTTGCTATATTAATTGATTAATTAATTAATATTATTAAACTATTTTTAGTAATTTCTCAATTGTTTGCTAAGCGCCAACTTATGCTTATTAAGTATGCAATTATTGCATATATATTATATCCACAGTAGCACTTATATAATATTAGGGTATATAACATTCTTCATTCGTCATTTCATTTTCTTATTACAGAAGTCCGCTATGTTTGTCTGTAAGTGTGTGTGTGTGCTATGTCTGTGCATTCACGAAGAAGCAAAACAGAATTGCCTTGGACGAATGATGATTGCTGCATACCCTAACTAGCTTATTTGCTATATTTATCAATTAATCAATTAATATTATTAAACTATTTTAGTAATTTCTCAATTGTTTGCTAAGCGCCAACTTATACTAATCAAAGTATGCATTTATAGCAAATATATTATTGAAGTACATGTCCACAATATCACTTATAATTTATTAGGGTATTCAACACTCATCATTCTCTTTGCTTAACAGCTGCATGGCTCGACCGTCCCGGGCTGGGGCTCTCTGCTGCTGCACCAAGCTTCAATACCATCATACTTATTGTTGCAGCAACTAGTGGCAACTTAGAACTTGCTCGTACACATATATGTATGTACGGCAAGAAAGCAACTTGGGCTATTAGTCGACTTCGACTTTATTGCGGACAGACAGTCAGGTTAAAGAAAATACGTGCGCTCTTTCCATGTGATATTTCAGAAGTGATTTTATATTTTCTCTCCGCTCAGCGGTAGAGTGCTAATATTCAACTATGTTAATAACAGAGTTTCATAACATTTACATACTTATTTACCAGATTTTCAATTGACTTAACATTACGATATTGAAATAATACTAGAATTCATGTAGTTTTTTATCTTAATTGAAATGACTAAACATCGGCCGCGTTGAATGGCCAGAGGGCTTCAAACAAGTTACAAAATATTATTGTATACATTTCAATTTAAAAATACAAGCTTCATTTGTTAACAAGTTAATCTAGATTAAACGGCAGCGGTGCTAGTCGATGGATAGCTCGTTTATACACGCCGTTCTTGGTTCGAACGACTGCGACGCGGACTTTGCTGTCTGCTCCCTTGACGAAATCCTCGACGATCCCGAGCAGCCACTGCTGTGGTGGATTATTATTACGACGTCTCCTATTGCAATGTTGCGCCCTCTTTGTTCCATCGTTGACGCTGCTGCAGCCCCAGCAGATAGTCGCGTGACCAATCCGCCCAAAAGCGCTGCTTGACGGCTGAGATCAACTGCCATCTTTTCAAGTACGATAGCCTTTCGTCTGGCATCACTGATTTGATGCGCATGGCAGCGTTCCTAGCGTTTCGCCTACCAACAGATGGGCTGGCGTTACAGCCTTGTCGTCGTTGGGGTTGATGGTCAAAGCTATGAGCGGACGAGAATTCAAAATTGCTTCTGCGTCGACCATTATTGTCTCCAGTTCGTCCTGGCGAAGCACGGCGTTGCCAATGGCCTTGAGCATCAGTCCCTTGGCAGATTTGACTGCCGCTTCCCAGAGACCGCCAAAATGCGGTGCTCGGGGGGGTATGAAGCTGAACGTTATGCCGCGCTCGGCAGCATAGGCCGCTATAGCATCCCGATGCGTGTTGATGCTCATTTCCAACTCCGAGATTATTCGCGCAGCACCGACGAAATTCGTTGCATTGTCGCAATATATCTTTGCTGCAACTCCCCGACGTCCAACAAACCTGGATAAAGACATAATGAATGAGGTGGAGGTTAAATCAGCTACAAGTTCCATGTGGACAGCTTTAGATGTAAAGCACACAAATACAGCTATATACATTTTAACAGGTCGTTTTCCACGAATACCTAGTGACACAAGAAATGGACCAAAAAAATCCACTCCGCTAATTTTAAAGGGCCTGTTGCCATGCAGGCGATCAGCGGGCAAATTTCCCATTATTTGTGAGGCGAGAACTGGCTTATACCGAAAGCAGTAGACACAACGTCTAACAATTGCGTTGCATTCTTGGCGAGCGTTGATCAACCACACTTGCTGGCGGAGAATGCTCAGCAGAACGCGAGGATTGGCATGACAGTTCGAACGATGCAAGTAGTTTAGGTATGTTTCGATAAACCGATTGCCTTTCGGCATAAGTAAGGGAAACTTTGCATTATGTGGAAGTGGCGCTTTTACCAAACGACCACCCACTCGTAGCAGCCAAATAACACGCTTTCCAACTTGATGAGGATGTAAAAACGGTGTAAGCTTCTGAAAGGATGGCAGAAGCGTCTTAGAACTTCTTACATTTGCTATTTCCTTTTCAAAAACAGTATGTTGAATAATGTGAATAATAGTGAGGAATGCACTATTCATCTCTTCAGCGGAAGGTACCAGTGTAGTGTAATTCTTTCCTTTTCCATTGGTAAAACGCAGCATGTAACAGACAATTCGAAGAAGTTTTTGATATGACGATGTCTTGTCAATCAGCTCTAAAATATAATTAGGTGGCGCATCGGCCACGATTAACACCGTGGCTGAACTACGAACTTCTAACTGCAAGTCATTAGCTGTCAATTTAATGTGTGAATTAATTGGCCAATGCGACTGCGCCTTCAACAAGAATTGTGGACCATTGAACCAAATTGATTCTCGGAGCTCGATTGCAGAGCAACCTCGAGATACTATATCTGCTGGGTTGTCTTTAGTGGGAACATGATGCCACGTCGCACCTATGCTCAACTCCTGTATGTCGGCCACACGATTAGCAACAAACGTATTTAACTTGGATGCATGCATTTGCAACCAGTGAAGAACTACTTCCGAATCTGACCAAAGCACGACTTGCTCTATTGGAATTTCGATCAGATCCTTGACATTTGCCCAAAGCTTGGCGAGCAGCTGAGCAGCGCATAGCTCTAAGCGCGGTATCGATTTTGTTTTAAGTGGGGCTACTTTAGATTTTGCTGTTAGTAATTTGACAGACACACTATTTTGATCAGCAATTCTTAAATATATGCAACACCCAAATGCTCGTGATGAGGCATCAGAAAAGCCGTGAACTTGGCAAGATACATTTGGTGCAATGCCTACATAACGAGGGATTGAAATTGATTTCAGTTCATCAAAACAATGTACAACGGCATGCAGATCATTTTGCAAGTCGGTGGGTATTGGATCGTCCCAACCAAGGTTTTGAAGCCACAGTTCTTGTAGAAAAATCTTTGCACGAGTAATAAGCGGACATAAAAGCCCTAAAGGGTCATACAGTCGCGATACGAATGAGAGTATCGATCGCTTTGTTGGCTGTACGTCTAATGGCAAATTTTCCATTGTGTATCTAAAGACGTCTTGTCTAGGATGCCAAAGCAATCCGAGCGTCTTTGTCTCTTCGTGCGCAATTGCAATAGAATCATCTTCAGTATTGATTTGCTCGCAATTAGAAGACCATTTTGTAAGCGTAAAGCCAAAAGGACTTAGGACAGAAATCAACTCGTTTTTCAACAACCGTAGTTCTTCCAATGAATTTGCACCAGATAGCAAATCATCTACATAAAAGTCTTTAGCCAACGACTTTGAGGCCAAAGGATGTGTTGTAGCATGCAGATCACTTAAATATTTTAAGCATCTAATGGCTAGAAATGGGGCTGAAGCTGTGCCATAAGTTACGGTGTTTAAACGGTAAATTTTTAATGATTCTGTAGGCCTTTCCCTCCAGACAATTAACTGAAAGTTACGCTGGGTCTCGTCAATTTCGACTTGACGGTACATCTTAGCTATATCTGCGGTAATTGCAAATGGATGCATTCAAACCCTAGGAGAATGGAATGCAATGTGGGTTGGATGGTAGGACCAACCATTAGAATGTCGTTTAGCGACATTTGCGACGAAGTTTTACTGGAGGCATCGAATACGACTCTCAGTTTTGTAGATGTGCTTTGCGGTCTCAGCACGCATTGATACGGAATAAAATAATGCGGCTCTCTCGGGATTATGTTATCAGTGATGCTCATATGATTAAGAGAAATGTACTCTTTCATGAAAGCAATGTACATATCGCAAATCTCTGGTTGCTTACTTAATCTTCTCTCAAGTGCTAAAAAACGTCGCTTGGCGTTTTCATAAGACAATCCCAAACAGTGTGGACTGGTCTTAAAGGGCAATGTCACACTGAGGTGTCCCGTGAAAGATGTGATTTCTGTGAAAGATGTCTCACAAAGCTCTTGTTCTGGGGTATTCAGCTTCAATTGAACGTTTGGCGTTTCTTCCAGCTCCCAGAATTTTCTAATGAATGTGTCAATGGTTAAATTCTCTTCAGAAGTGCTGATGAGAGAAGTCTGCCGCGAACAATTCTCAGAGGTGGATTTGCATTTCCCAGATGCAATCCAGCCAAAGGCGGTGCGCCTGAATGTAGGCGAATCTGCGCTAGTTTTCAACTGTCCGTTTTCGAGCAGTTCAAAGAATGTATCTGCACCAAGCAGCATATCAATTCGCTGGGGCTTAAAAAACAACGGATCAGCCAACTCGATGTCATTGGGAACGGTTGCATCAATAAGTCTTTCAGGCTGATGCGACGAGATCGACTTTAAGACACTAAATTCAGTAAGCATTTCGAAAGAATTAATTCTTGATCCAATCGAAGTTTGGACCGCATAATGAACTGTAGACTGACGCTTCCCTATTCCTAAAAGGCTGATTTCTTTTCGATGTCTTTTCAAATTAAGTTTCGTAGCAAGATCTTCTGTGATAAAGTTAATTTGCGAACCTGAATCTAAAAGAGCTCTAGCTACCTGATCTGTACCACACTGATCCTTAATCTTAACAATTGCCGTAGCTAATATAACTTGATCGGCACCACTAGTAGCATGATTAGCCGTAGACACTCGAGTCGAAGTTGAAGTTTGTGCCACCATAGGCAGATTATTTGTTGGTTGCTGGGATTCAGTTGTATATTTATGCAATAAGGTATTGTGCGGCTTTTGGCACACTCTGCAGTGGCTGGATTTGCACGATGAGACCGAGTGTCCCGGGCGCAAACAGTTTATGCAAAGTGGGAAAGCCTTGACAAATTTAAAACGCTTTAGGCAGGGAACTGCCGCGAAAGAAGTACATGACTGTATATAGTGGTCACATGACTTGCAAAAGGCACATTTCCCAGTAACCGCAGGTTGTGAGACAGATAGCGATGTTTTACCATTTCTTTTATGAATGTCTGGAGTGATGCTCTTGCTACTAGAATGTTCAGCAGACAAATGCTGATATCGCCTATTTAATGCAACCTCACAATCGTTCCACGACGGTAGCTTGGAGTAATCTAGATCTTCTTCCCATTTGGCTTTAGTAACTGAATCAACCTTACTCATAACTAAATAAATAATCAGCATATTTAAAATCTCGGTTTGCGATCCCAATGACAATAGTGATTCATAGATTGCCTTTACAGTATCTATGAGATTACGTAATGCAGACGGCGATGGCAACTTTATGTGTGGTAATTCGAATAATTTAGACACGCTACTAAAAACAATTAAACAACTGTTATCATAAACATTTTTTAATGCAGCTAAAGCCTTTGGATAATTAGCGTCCGATACTTGATATGCTTTGACGGTGCCCAAAGCTTCGCGCTCTAAGCATGACAGCAAATGATTAAACTTTTCTATGTTAGACATGGCTAAATCACTATCCACCAAGTTTTCGAAAAGGCCAATAAAATTTTTGAACTCAGAATACTCCCCTCCAAATCGTGGCAGCTTCATTTGCGGCAGCTGCCTAGAGTGAGATGCTTGTGCTATCATAGTAGAATTAGCTGGGCCATCGCGATGAGTAACTGATTGTTTACGTTTGCTCATCAACAATGCTTTCGTTGAGATACACAAGTCTTCCAAGTCAGAACGAGAAACCATGTCAGGACTAATCATATCTAGCTCCTGCTGAATATCGAATGCACTTTGTATGTAACGATTCAAGATTTCTAATCGACATTCAACTTCACACGGCTCAATGGGAATAGTTATAAGTTTTATTTGTTTTTTAACACGAGCAATATCAGCCGTGACTATCTTGTTACGCTGCAACAAGTTATCTAAATCACTTGAATCTGAATCAGACATCGACTTGCTTTTATTTTTCTTACCACCCATGGCTGCAGCTTTGTTGTGCAGTGGTAATAGAAATTTGAAAAAATGCGCAATATGTTTACCGAAGTTAATTAAATTAATTTACTCAACAAGTTTGAGTCAAATAATTGTTATATGTAAACGCGCTTTATCTAACTAGTGTTAAATTAAATTTAAAAATGCGCTGAGGAATTTAGTTTTTAATAAATTTGTCCCACTGTGCCGAATAAGCATGCAAGCGATGCAAAGCGAATGTATTTAATTGTGTTTAATGTTCAACCAACATGCGAACATATAAAGCGAATAACCAAAACGAAATGCGTGTGTGTGTATGTGTGTAGCACAATGCAGCCGGTACGAATTACCGCGCAAGCAATTGCAAAAAAGGTGAAGAGCCGCTTGACAACCGAATTTTGTCTAAGCTGGCACTCTTTCTATGTATAACACACGCGCGAAAGTGCAGTGAGAGCAAATTAGGCACAAGTTAATGACCGATCAAAGTGAACGAAGGTCAAGACGAAAAACGACAAAGAGCGGCACACAAACGATTGCGGTAAATTGCTGAGAACTATGTATATACATATGTACATATGTAGAGCAGCTGTCAATTTTGCAGCAGCGTTATTAATATATACATAGTACATATGTCACCTTTATAAGCACTGAATATGATTTATTCACGAATGCTTATTTATTTAATTGATTTTATTTGGTAGTTACGTGACCTGGCAGTCCATACTGCGCTTTGAGATCCACTCCAGTAAATCCAATAAAACCAATTTCCAGTGACTCCAGCGATGTTTCGTACAATCTCCAGTCAAATCCAATCCAGTAACAAATGTGAAATCCCAACTCAAAGGGTCCACCCGGGGGCGCCAAAAAATGTTGCAGCAACTAGTGGCAACTTAGAACTTGCTCGTACACATATATGTATGTACGGCAAGAAAGCAACTTGGGCTATTAGTCGACTTCGACTTTATTGCGGACAGACAGACAGGTTAAAGAAAATACGTGCGCTCTTTCCATGTGATATTTCAGAAGTGATTTTATATTTTCTCTCCGCTCAGCGGTAGAGTGCTAATATTCAACTATGTTAATAACAGAGTTTCATAACATTTACATACTTATTTACCAGATTTTCAATTGACTTAACATTACGATATTGAAATAATACTAGAATTCATGTAGTTTTTTATCTTAATTGAAATGACTAAACACTTATTTTGAGCAGAGAAAATGTTTTTACAACAAACACATACTATTTGCTATGCTAACGCTGCAAAATTTTTTGAAAGCGTCGACGCATAAACGCTGTGATGGTAACGCGGTGTGAGTTTGCATGTATTGAAACGCATGCTATCGAACACTTTTTTTGTGTACACTAGGGCAACCTAGTGCAGCTATCGAACAGACCTAATATATAAAATAGCCAGAAATGCTTACCATTTAGACGATTTCCACCCATTGTTGACTGCAGTCATGATTCTTCTCAAAGTGCTAAACGAACGCTCGATAGAACATGTTGTGCATGGCAGGGAAAGTATGATTTCTAAAGCAATCTTAGAAGCCGAAAATCAAGCGCCGGCTTCTTCAATGAGAAAAAGTTGAAATACCTCCATCCAGGTCCTTGCCCCTTACGGACATTTCGGGGTGCGCAAAAAATTATTTATTCTAAAATAGATGCCACAATCATTCGGTTCTCTTCAATTTGTCATTTGTGGCCGGAAAGTACTGCGACCTCAATTGGTGCATCAACAACAAGTGAATTCGAAGCGATAATATCGCCCCGCTGCGTGATTTTTACAGCTATCATGAAAATGTTTTTTTTTAATAAACGGCGTTATAACGAACGATCCCAGCACTCCTTGTGGAGACAGTGGCGGAAACAGCACACAATAAATGCACAATGCACCGTTCAACTTTTTGGAGTATGCCAACCAGGGGGAATATGTCTCCAGCCAACATCGCTCAAATACACGCTCACCAGGGTTTTCAAAAAAATCAAAGTTTGAGGCCTCTTAGTAGCAAAACACGCTTCAATTGCTCCCATCGACCACCTAGGCAAATTCTAGCAAACAAAATCTTGCGACAGCGATACCGCGTCGTGAATTAAACTGCATTGAGTTGAGACTAGAGATAGGCGCGTGACATGGTTTTTGCCGTGACAGTGCGTAATCACGCTTGATCACGCATGTGCGTGAGTGTTTTTAATTTCATAATAATAATAATAAGTTGTAGTTAAATCACGCAAATCACGTGAAATCTGGTATTACAATAAGTGGTAGTCAAAAATTGCCAAAAAATATCGATAACAAAATAATAATAATAATAATTAATACTAGCTTAAAGTTTAAGGAGATTGGTACGCGCTGTTGTTAGAGATGGGCATTGGGTTAGGATGTGCTTGAGGTTTATTGCAGAATTGCAGAGGGGGCAGTGGTTAGTTATGTTTTTGTCTATGTAGTGTTGGTTTTATTTATTTTATTTCTATTTTATTTTATTTTAATTTGGTCACTGCGTGTGATATTTTTTTGGTTTATATATTTTATATAAAGATTTGTGTTTGTTGGGGTTGTGTTTAGTTGTTTGTACCAACTGTTACAGAGTTCTAGGTTCTGTTTAAGTTTTTGGGCTAGCTCCATCGCAAGGAATTTGTTTATGTCTGTAGTGTTAAAGTTAGGAGCGCAATGTAAGGGGAAATTATATGTGGATTTGGCTGTAGTATCGACTAGCTCATTTCCTACGATGCCGCAGTGGCCAGGTATCCAAAGGAGTTTTATTTTAGGGGCAGTTTTGGTAAGGAGGGATCTAATTGTTGTGGGATATAGGTTATTGTTGTTGATGTTGCTGATGGACTTTAAAGATGCGAGTGAGTCGGAGCAAATTATGGAGTTGCCCGTTCTTTTTTGAATTAGTTTTATTGCATCAAGAATGGCCATGGTTTCGGCTGATAGGATGGATGAGTAGTGGGGTGGGATGCATCTTTTTTAGGATTTAATTTTCGGTGGTGATGGCAAAAGTGGCTGTGTTATTTTGCAGGGAACCATCTGTGTATATGAACTTGTGATTGTTGTATTTGTCCTTGAGTTCAAGAAATTGTTGTCTGTATGTGCTTGGTGGTGTATTAGATTTGCTAAATTTCTGTAGTGTAGTGTTGATAAGGGAAGGGGGGAATGTCCATTGTGGGGTGGTTGTTTTGTTCGGAAGTGGGAGATAGGGAATGTTGTGTTGTTTGCATGAGATAATGATTTTTTCTAATGTTGATGTTAATTTGCTTCTTCTTTAATTGAAATAAGAAAAACAAAATATTTCACATATTTGTATCTAAAAATGAAACTTAGTTAAAATTTTCGGGTGACATCCTGGTCTTCCCTCTTCTAATATTCTGCTTGAAACTGAGAAAAACCCTTT
The DNA here is from genome assembly GCA_018901835.1 of Scaptomyza graminum. Lineage (NCBI taxonomy): Eukaryota > Metazoa > Arthropoda > Insecta > Diptera > Drosophilidae > Scaptomyza > Scaptomyza graminum. The sequence continues at coordinate 47,862 of JAEIFL010000284.1, read as the reverse complement.
CGTTTGCAGCGGAATTGGCTGAAATATTTAAAATATGCGAACTCAATGTTTGCAGCAACGGAAAATCCACTGCATTTTTCCAGAACAGCAGAAGGTTCATGTTGTTTGCGACCTGTATTTGTTTGTATTTTTGCATTTCAACATCAATTATATTCATTGTAAGATCAGATTCCTGCTTATTTGTGCAATCTAAGAACACATCAAAATGAGAAATTGCCGGTTTTATCTTTTAAGGGCTCCATTGAATTTTAACAAATTCATTTTCTTTTCATTGCTTTTGTTTTTTGTATTTCTTTGATATTTTTGTTATCGAGAATTTTGCGATGTTTTAAGCTTACATTAGAAATTATTTTTTAAGTTTTTAGTTCAATGTTTTTAAAAAGCGTATTTTTTAGTTTTTTCAAACTATGTTTATTTTTTACTTTTTAGTATGATGTTCTTCAAAAGCCGCTTCATGTATGCTTTATTTTAATTTTCGCTTCTCTGAGAGTTATTAACAAACAAACAAACATACGAGAGAAACTTTTTAGTATGCTGCACTTTTCGGAGAGATGCAAGCTTCGTTACAAGTAAGGCCAATAAAAATAAAAATCAATGTAAACATTGAACAACAAAACTAAATTTGGCTTAAAGATTAAAACATCCATATGCCCATACTGGGAATTGAAACCAGACCTCCCGGGTAAAATAAAAAAAAAAAAAAACTTAAAAATTGGCTAAAACATTAAAATCATTCATTTGCTCATACTGGGATTTGAACCCGGAACTCCCGGGTGAGAGTGTGGCACCCTCACCACCAGACTTTATGAGAAACGTACCCGACGTGCCTTAGAAACCAGATTTATACTTTTTTTTTGAGTTAGTCACTCCGCCTCAAGTGAAGCTAATAAAAAGCTATTAAAAAGTAAGAACTTAGAATTAAAACAGATATTTCACCAGGAAAATAGTGCTTTAAACCAGTTTTTTTCTGCCTTTTTGCCTTGGATTTAGCCTTTTTTTTTTGCAAGTACTGAGTACTGCAGGTAAAATTTATTAAATTATATATTTGATGGTATATGTAATGAGTCATTTAAAATTTCTTTTCTTCAAATTAGCCATAATTCTTATCTTCAGCTACTTAAAACAGCTGCCCTGCTCTCTTAGGATACCGAATCGTTCATCTTTGGTTAGAATAATTTTTTTTTTGAAACACTTCCTTGTACACCACGTTCCTTGTGGTTCCTTCTAGAGCAAGTATTATTAAATTTTAAGGACAGCTGACCCTTGAGCAAGCAACATAGAATTGTAAATGGGAGAAGCAACTTTCTCTTACATATATCTTTGCCAGTGAACAGCATCATTAGTATTAAATATTAAGACCCTTTTTACACGGTGAAACATTTCACTGAAACATTTTTTCATTCTGTTTTAAAGTTTCTTCGCAAATCTGGTCGCATTTACACGGTGAAATTGTTTCATGAAACATTTCACTGAAACTTTTTGGTAAATGCAACTCTGATTTAAAATTATGCTCGATAAACGATGGGCGTTTACTACTTTAACTCTCTTTACACTATAATATCGGTTTTCGCTATGCGATCGGCCGCCGACACTTCTGCTCGCTTTCGTTATCCTTTTCGCACTAAACGATATCTTAGATCGATGTCACTTGCTATTTTCCTACCAAATTTGGTGACTCTAGCTCACAGTTTGTAAAAGGTTGGGGAAGGGTGCTGGGGGCGTTTAGCTCAAAAACTATGAAACATACACGCATTCCCGTTTTTAACGAAAAGTTGGGGCGGCTGGGGTTGGCTATGGCGGTATGGGTGGTCATGGCAACCAAATTTTGGTGGCTCTAACTAAAAAACTGAGGAAGATATAGACGTTTCTGATTAAAAATTACGGGGGGGCTGGAGGCGGAATGGGTGGGCGTGGCACCACAATTTTCGGGGATGCCAGTAGCTATGCTTATTTATTTAATTGATTTTATTTGGTAGTTACGTGACCTGGCAGTCCATACTGCGCTTTGAGATCCACTCCAGTAAATCCAATAAAACCAATTTCCAGTGACTCCAGCGATGTTTCGTACAATCTCCAGTCAAATCCAATCCAGTAACAAATGTGAAATCCCAACTCAAAGGGTCCACCCGGGGGCGCCAAAAAATGTTGCAGCAACTAGTGGCAACTTAGAACTTGCTCGTACACATATATGTATGTACGGCAAGAGAGCAACTTGGGCTATTAGTCGACTTCGACTTTATTGCGGACAGACAGACAGGTTAAAGAAAATACGTGCGCTCTTTCCATGTGATATTTCAGAAGTGATTTTATATTTTCTCTCCGCTCAGCGGTAGAGTGCTAATATTCAACTATGTTAATAACAGAGTTTCATAACATTTACATACTTATTTACCAGATTTTCAATTGACTTAACACTACGATATTGAAATAATACTAGAATTCATGTAGTTTTTTATCTTAATTGAAATGACTAAACACTTATTTTGAGCAGAGAAAATGTTTTTACAACAAACACATACTATTTGCTATGCTAACGCTGCAAAATTTTTTGAAAGCGTCGACGCATAAACGCTGTGATGGTAACGCGGTGTGAGTTTGCATGTATTGAAACGCATGTTTTGCGCTACCCGCGCCTATAGATGTTAACACATCAAAAAGTGCAGCTATCGAACACTTTTTTTGTGTACACTAGGGCAACCTAGTGCAGCTATCGAACAGACCTAATATATAAAATAGCCAGAAATGCTTACCATTTAGACGATTTCCACCCATTGTTGACTGCAGTCATGATTCTTCTCAAAGTGCTAAACGAACGCTCGATAGAACATGTTGTGCATGGCAGGGAAAGTATGATTTCTAAAGCAATCTTAGAAGCCGAAAATCAAGCGCCGGCTTCTTCAATGAGAAAAAGTTGAAATACCTCCATCCAGGTCCTTGCCCCTTACGGACATTTCGGGGTGCGCAAAAAATTATTTATTCTAAAATAGATGCCACAATCGTTCGGTTCTCTTCAATTTGTCATTTGTGGCCGGAAAGTACTGCGACCTCAATTGGTGCATCAACAACAAGTGAATTCGAAGCGATAATATCGCCCCGCTGCGTGATTTTTACAGCTATCATGAAAATGTTTTTTTTTAATAAACGGCGTTATAACGAACGATCCCAGCACTCCTTGTGGAGACAGTGGCGGAAACAGCACACAATAAATGCACAATGCACCGTTCAACTTTTTGGAGTATGCCAACCAGGGGGAATATGTCTCCAGCCAACATCGCTCAAATACACGCTCACCAGGGTTTTCAAAAAAATCAAAGTTTGAGGCCTCTTAGTAGCAAAACACGCTTCAATTGCTCCCATCGACCACCTAGGCAAATTCTAGCAAACAAAATCTTGCGACAGCGATACCGCGTCGTGAATTAAACTGCATTGAGTTGAGACTAGAGATAGGCGCGTGACATGGTTTTTGCCGTGACAGTGCGTAATCACGCTTGATCACGCATGTGCGTGAGTGTTTTTAATTTCATAATAATAATAATAAGTTGTAGTTAAATCACGCAAATCACGTGAAATCTGGTATTACAATAAGTGGTAGTCAAAAATTGCCAAAAAATATCGATAACAAAATAATAATAATAATAATTAATACTAGCTTAAAGTTTAAGGAGATTGGTACGCGCTGTTGTTAGAGATGGGCATTGGGTTAGGATGTGCTTGAGGTTTATTGCAGAATTGCAGAGGGGGCAGTGGTTAGTTATGTTTTTGTCTATGTAGTGTTGGTTTTATTTATTTTATTTCTATTTTATTTTATTTTAATTTGGTCACTGCGTGTGATATTTTTTTGGTTTATATATTTTATATAAAGATTTGTGTTTGTTGGGGTTGTGTTTAGTTGTTTGTACCAACTGTTACAGAGTTCTAGGTTCTGTTTAAGTTTTTGGGCTAGCTCCATCGCAAGGAATTTGTTTATGTCTGTAGTGTTAAAGTTAGGAGCGCAATGTAAGGGGAAATTATATGTGGATTTGGCTGTAGTATCGACTAGCTCATTTCCTACGATGCCGCAGTGGCCAGGTATCCAAAGGAGTTTTATTTTAGGGGCAGTTTTGGTAAGGAGGGATCTAATTGTTGTGGGATATAGGTTATTGTTGTTGATGTTGCTGATGGACTTTAAAGATGCGAGTGAGTCGGAGCAAATTATGGAGTTGCCCGTTCTTTTTTGAATTAGTTTTATTGCATCAAGAATGGCCATGGTTTCGGCTGATAGGATGGATGAGTAGTGGGGTGGGATGCATCTTTTTAGGATTTAATTTTCGGTGGTGATGGCAAAAGTGGCTGTGTTATTTTGCAGGGAACCATCTGTGTATATGAACTTGTGATTGTTGTATTTGTCCTTGAGTTCAAGAAATTGTTGTCTGTATGTGCTTGGTGGTGTATTAGATTTGCTAAATTTCTGTAGTGTAGTGTTGATAAGGGAAGGGGGGAATGTCCATTGTGGGGTGGTTGTTTTGTTCGGAAGTGGGAGATAGGGAATGTTGTGTTGTTTGCATGAGATAATGATTTTTTCTAATGTTGATGTTAATTTGCTTCTTCTTTAATTGAAATAAGAAAAACAAAATATTTCACATATTTGTATCTAAAAATGAAACTTAGTTAAAATTTTCGGGTGACATCCTGGTCTTCCCTCTTCTAATATTCTGCTTGAAACTGAGGAAAACCCTTTCGTTTGCAGCGGAATTGGCTGAAATATTTAAAATATGCGAACTCAATGTTTGCAGCAACGGAAAATCCACTGCATTTTTCCAGAACAGCAGAAGGTTCATGTTGTTTGCGACCTGTATTTGTTTGTATTTTTGCATTTCAACATCAATTATATTCATTGTAAGATCAGATTCCTGCTTATTTGTGCAATCTAAGAACACATCAAAATGAGAAATTGCCGGTTTTATCTTTTAAGGGCTCCATTGAATTTTAACAAATTCATTTTCTTTTCATTGCTTTTGTTTTTTGTATTTCTTTGATATTTTTGTTATCGAGAATTTTGCGATGTTTTAAGCTTACATTAGAAATTATTTTTTAAGTTTTTAGTTCAATGTTTTTAAAAAGCGTATTTTTTAGTTTTTTCAAACTATGTTTATTTTTTACTTTTTAGTATGATGTTCTTCAAAAGCCGCTTCATGTATGCTTTATTTTAATTTTCGCTTCTCTGAGAGTTATTAACAAACAAACAAACATACGAGAGAAACTTTTTAGTATGCTGCACTTTTCGGAGAGATGCAAGCTTCGTTACAAGTAAGGCCAATAAAAATAAAAATCAATGTAAACAAAACTAAATTTGGCTTAAAGATTAAAACATCCATATGCCCATACTGGGAATTGAAACCAGACCTCCCGGGTAAAATAAAAAAAAAAAAAATACTTAAAAATTGGCTAAAACATTAAAATCATTCATTTGCTCATACTGGGATTTGAACCCGGAACTCCCGGGTGAGAGTGTGGCACCCTCACCACCAGACTTTATGAGAAACGTACCCGACGTGCCTTTGAAACCAGATTTATACTTTTTTTTTGAGTTAGTCACTCCGCCTCAAGTGAAGCTAATAAAAAGCTATTAAAAAGTAAGAACTTAGAATTAAAACAGATATTTCACCAGGAAAATAGTGCTTTAAACCAGTTTTTTTCTGCTTTTTTGCCTTGGATTTAGCCTTTTTTTTGCAAGTACTGAGTACTGCAGGTAAAATTTATTAAATTATATATTTGATGGTATATGTAGTGAGTCATTTAAAATTTCTTTTCTTCAAATTAGCCATAATTCTTATCTTCAGCTACTTAAAACAGCTGCCCTGCTCTCTTAGGATACCGAATCGTTCATCTTTGGTTAGAATAATTTTTTTTTTGAAACACTTCCTTGTACACCACGTTCCTTGTGGTTCCTTCTAGAGCAAGTATTATTAAATTTTAAGGACAGCTGACCCTTGAGCAAGCAACATAGAATTGTAAATGGGAGAAGCAACTTTCTCTTACATATATCTTTGCTAGTGAACAGCATCATTAGTATTAAATATTTAGACCCTTTTTACACGGTGAAACATTTCACTGAAACATTTTTTCATTCTGTTTTAAAGTTTCTTCGCAAATCTGGTCGCATTTACACGGTGAAATTGTTTCATGAAACATTTCACTGAAACTTTTTGGTAAATGCAACTCTGATTTAAAATTATGCTCGATAAACGATGGGCGTTTACTACTTTAACTCTCTTTACACTATAATATCGGTTTTCGCTATGCGATCGGCCGCCGACACTTCTGCTCGCTTTCGTTATCCTTTTCGCACTAAACGATATTTTAGATCGATGTCACTTGCTATTTTCCTACCAAATTTGGTGACTCTAGCTCACAGTTTGTAAAAGGTTGGGGAAGGGTGCTGGGGGCGTTTAGCTCAAAAACTATGAAACATACACGCATTCCCGTTTTTAACGAAAAGTTGGGGCGGCTGGGGTTGGCTAGGGCGGTATGGGTGGTCGTGGCAACCAAATTTTGGTGGCTCTAACTAAAAAACTGAGGAAGATATAGACGTTTCTGATTAAAAATTACGGGGGGGCTGGAGGCGGAATGGGTGGGCGTGGCACCACAATTTTCGGGGATGCCAGTAGCTATCTTCCCACCAAATTTGGTAGCTCTTACTGTGAGGGTGTGCCGAATAGGTGGATTTGTCGATTTTGAGTTATCGAATTTATCAATTTGCCAACCCCCCAGTTATTGTAATGCCCCAATCTTGACACTTTAATTTACTATGCCATAGATAAAGAGAATAAGAAAGTTTCAAGTATTTAGCTTGAATTGTGTGGAAAACCGTTGCGTTCATACAGATAGACGGACAGACAACATGACGGACATGCTCCCAATATACTCTTTACCTTCGGTATCGGGTATAATGACGAGCCTGATTCTCTACCTCAATGGTGGCGTGCAAAAGAGAATGATAAATTCTGTAGTGGTGGGTGGCTTTTCCGATCTTCTTTCGTCTTTGGGTGTAGAAAAGTGGTATCCACGATGCGTGAAGTAAATACACTTGTTTTCTGGATAAGTATTTATTCTCAAGTGAAACGTTAATGCAAGTGGAACATAGTTCTTAGCATAAAAAATAAATGGAATTGATACAAATGTTGCAGAAGTTGCTTATTATTATTATTATAGCGGCAGTTCATGTTTGATTCTGCCTACTTTTAGGCATGAACATACCGCCCCCCTTGCAAATTGCAATATAAAAAAAAGAATTTGTTAATGGTTGCAGGATCCTGATAACACCCAGATAAAAACAGTGCTCTGGGCCACAGAAGCTCCTCCTTGGCTGGAAATGACGCCGGGAAGTAGAATTCCTGGGTAGACGTCAGCTCCCAGCACTATGCTAGCCGGGCTCGGCTGAAACCAGCGGTCGTCCGCGAGCACGATGTTGCTTGTATTAGCACGGAAACGCTCTGCGATCGGCTCACTCGGTGTGTAGATCCTGGTAGGAACCACCTGGAAGATAACTTCCTTCTGGAAGTCGGAGCACCGTGACTTGAGAACCGCGGTGCATGCCTCCTCAGAACCGACTCGGGTGACGAATAGGCCGAAAACCTTAGCCAGTGGCGTGTCGATTCGACTCAAGGGGCAGCACGGGTCGACCACTGCCCGGGTGTCGAATATTTTTGAGCCCGTATCAACTCTCAGGACCACCGTTGGCATCACGGTGGTTTTTTGGTGTGCCAGGATCGAAGCAAGCGAGAGGCTGTTCGGTGCCCCTTTGTGGGAACGTAACGGGGATTCGTTACGTGAGGGCCGGGCCTGGATGGTCGCTGGCGTGGGCTGGCGTGCCTCGTGCATGTGAAGCAGGCTGTGATGATCATTCTGACACACACGGCATCTGTCTTCTCGGCGGCAGGTTGACCCAGAGTGCTGATGGGCAAGGCACTTGGGGCAGTACTTGTTCACAAGAACTGCCCTTAGCCTCTTCTCGGCTGTTAAACGCATGAACCGTTGGCACTTTTTTAGAGCATGGACTCCACGGCAGACTCGGCAACGGAAGGAGTTGATTCCTCGAGTTCGTCTGTCCTCGGCTGCGCGTGAATTAGCTTTCCTGGGAGCCATCTTCTTTCCTGGTAGATAACTAAACGATAGATAACGTATTCGGAATTAGTTGGATGCTATGGATACTGGAAGGAGCGGACGAGCACAAACGAATATGGAAATAACGGAGTTGTTAAGTAGAAGAAACATCTAGAACTTGTGCTTGAGCAGTTGGCTCGTTAGGAAGTAGCACAAGCTTAGCTACGGGTCTCTTAATTACACCGCGTGCCGTCAGAATATCGACGACCCGTACATTGTCCTTTGAACGCGTCCTAGCCGCCACTCATTGGCTGGGATGTGGTCTTCCTTGATAATGACCATGTCGCCTGGTTGCAGATTTCTTTGCTGCGATTGCCACTTGACCCTTTTGTGCAGCTCTTCTAGGTACTCTTCCTTCCAGCGGACACAAAGTTGCTTGTTGAGAGCCTTGAGGCGTTGCCACCTGTTCAAAATTGACACTACACTCTCCTTGATTTCGGGCTCGCATACGGACAAAAGCGGTGCTCCGATCAGAAAGTGACCAGGGGTAAGGGCCAAAAAATCAGTTGGATCTTCTGACATGGGGGAGATGGGTCTCGAGTTGAGACATGCTTCGACTCTAGAGAGCAGCGTTGATAGCTCTTCGAACGTGTACTTAAAAGACGAAGTAGATTTGTAGAAAAGAGCTTTAAAGCTCTTTACACCAGCTTCAGACAAGCCACTCATATGAGGTGCACCTGGTGGGTTGAAACGCCACGATAGCTTTTGTTGGTTATAATTGGAAAGAATGCATTTTCGTGTAGCTTCGAGGAAATCTTGGTCAAGAACCTTGGAAGCTCCGACAAACGTTTTACCGTTGTCAGAGAACATTTGCTGGAGACACCCACGTCGTGCAGCGAATCGAGCAAATGCTGCGAGGAATTTCTCCGTGGTCAAATCGGTTGTGGCTTCCAGATGAATAGCCTTAGTACTGAAGCAAACAAAAACGCAAACATAGCCCTTGGAAATTCGACAAGCGCGGCCAGTAAAACTTTTTATGTCAAAGGGTCCGGCGAAGTCGACACCCGTGTGGGTGAAGGGTCTGGAAAAGGTGGTTCGTTCAGCTTGAAGGTCACCCATGAGTTTGGTTTGGAGTCGCTTTTTGTAGACGACACAAATCTTACAGGAGTTTATTGTTGCCTTAATGAGGACCTTGACCTTTGGGATCCAATACCTGGATCGAATCAGACGCAGCATCAGCTGGTTGCCTCCATGAAGCGAAATGCGATGAGTGAAAGAAATAAGTAGACGGGAGAAACAGCACGAGTAAGGGATCAAAATTGGGTGCCGTTCATCGTAGCTCAAGTTCTCGGATGCCTAGCTCGGCCGCATGCCCTTATAAGCCCATTTTGGTCCAGGAATGGGTTCATGTTGATTATATGACTGGACTTAGGGAGTGCTTGCTTTTTGAGCAAGGATTTGTACTCCAGTGGGTACTGTGTCTGCTGAGTGTGCTTGATAAGTCTATCTTGGACTTCAGACAGCTCCTTACTACTGAGCTCGTCTGGAAAGCTTTCGGATCCCTTTCGACAGTGTGTAACAAAACGATGCACATAGGCTATCACACGTAATGCTCTGTTGAAATCGGAGAAACGCTCAAGAACGTCGATAGAGGGGATAGTAGCCGCTAGGTTAGCCTTTATGGAACGCTGCTCTAAGTTAGTTTTCAAAAAGGAATCGGAAGAGGAAGGCCACTGATCTTGGGTGAATTTTAGCCATTCTGGTCCTTGCCACCACAACTTACTGTCCAAAAGTTCCTGTGGTGAAACTCCCCTACTGGCTAGATCTGCTGGATTAAACTCAGAGCGGACGTGAGACCATGTCCCCGTGTCGGTTGCTTGTTGGATTTTTGAGACCCTATTACTCACAAACGTAGTCCAAGTGCAGGGGGGCCTGTTAAGCCAAGCTAAGACAATTGCGGAATCTGTCCAAAAGTAACAATCGACCTTTTCACTGGTCAATTGAAGAAGGAGTGTGCTGGTCAGTTCTGCGAGAAGTACTGCACCACACAACTCAAGCCTTGGCAGGGAAACAGTCTTGATTGGGGCTACTCGGGTTTTTGAAGTGAGGAGATGCGTATAGACCTGGTCATTGACTTCAATACGGGCGTACAGAGATGCGCCGAATGCACGTTGTGATGCATCGCAAAAGCCATGATACTGCAGTTTGGCAGAAGGTTGGAAATGTAACCATCTTGGAATGCGGATCTTTCCCAAAACGGGGTAGAATGTTAGGAACTCCCTCCAACGGCGATCGAGCTCTTCAGGCAACACATCATCCCAATCTAGCTTCTGGAGCCACATCTCCTGCATAAATATTTTAGCACGCACGATGACCGGTGACAACCATCCAGCAGGGTCGAAAAGCTTCGCAATGCTCGAAAGAACATCGCGTTTGGTGAAAGATGTCTGCAGTAGTATGGTGGACGGGGAGAAGAAAAACTCATCGGAGTCGGCTTGCCATCTAATTCCCAATGTCTTGGCGACACTGGCTTCTTCGATTTCCAAGAAATCATCTCGAAGCAAGTGATCTTTTGGGATTTCCTTCAAAACAAGTCTTTCATTTGCTGTCCACTTTCGTAATGGAAACCCAGCACTTGCTAGAGCCTTACGGAGTTCTCGTATCTTAAGAATCGTCTGCTCATCGGAGTGAGCCCCCGCCAGAACATCATCCACATACATATGCTCGGAAATAATGTTACTAGCGAGAGGAAACTCTTCTTTTACATCTAAAGCAAGCTGCTGCAAAGCTCGGATGGCCAAAAAAGGAGCACAATTGACACCAAAGGTGACTGTGTCAAGTTCGAAATCGCACAAATCATTATTTTTGTTTCGGAACAGAATCCGCTGATATGGAGTGTGCTTGGAATGCACCATGATCTGGCGATACATCTTGGTGATGTCTGCATTAAAAACGTAGCGAAAATAACGCCACTTGAGGATCTGTATGGTCAGATCGGATTGTAGGACTGGTCCTGGGTATAGGACGTCATTCAAACATTTGCCGTTTGTCGAAACACTGGATGCGCTAAACACAACGCGAACTTTCATAGTAGTGCTGTTTGGCTTGAAAATAGCATGGTGGGGAAGATAAAAATGGTTACAGCCAACACTTGGAGGGACTTGTCTCATGTGACCTAAGTCTATGTACTCCTGAAACACGGCGTCATATTGCTCTTTTTGAGGAATGTTTCTCTGCAAACGGCTTTCGTTCTTAAGAAACTGAGCTAGCGCAATGGACCTTGAATGTCCCAACTGGATGTGATCAGGGTTCCGAAAGGGTAGTGTGACTACATATCTTCCATCTTTATTTCTCTTAGTGGTGCGGACAAAATTGTTCTCACACTTGGAATCCGAGTCTTTTATCGGACTTAGATGAAGATCCTCCACCTCCCAAAACTTTGTGAGAAGCTTATCTAATTGGAGGTTGGGATCGACGGAAACCTGTGTTGTGAACGCGCGAATGGATGAGCCAATACCTTTGGCTATTGGGCCTGTGAGAATCCAGCCAAAGATAGACTCTTGCCCTAATAGAGTTCCGTAGATGTTGGATTGAGAGCCGCCTAATAAAATGGACGGGAGGATATCTGCACCAAGAAGCACATCTATCAATGAGCTCCTATAAAACGTAGGGTCAGCCAATTGGATATTTGGCAAGTCCTTCAATATGCTTTTGGGGATTGTATACGAGGGAAGGTTACCTGCCAAGTGAGGAATCACATACGCTGAGGATTCAATTTGAATTCTCGGCTTTGATGGGGAGCCTATTAAAAAGTGGCACAACTTCTGAAGCTTGGCTGAAACGGTTTGATTTAACCCACTTTTTTGGGCTTGAACAGACTGGAAAGGAAGCTTAATCAAATTGAAAATTCGAGTCGAAATGAACTTTGCTTCCGATCCTGAATCAATCAGTGCACGTGCCTTGTACGTGGTACCTGCATAACAAATATTGACTAGAGCAGTGCCGAGCAAAACACCTTGTGTGTTTGCTGAGGAAAAAGTTTGTACATTGGATGGTATGTTCGCCGAGGTGGTTGGATTGGAGGCTGTCGCATGAGACGCTTGAGATCGGGGGTCGCTTCGATGCAGTAGTGTATGATGGCGACCTTTGCACATGAAGCAACTGTGTGCACTCGTACAATCTTTAAAGAGATGGCCTCTTGCGAAGCAATTCAAATATAACTTATGCTGCTTGATAGTGTCGGATCGCTCCTGGACAGACAATTGTAAAAATTTAGGACAAGTACGGATTGGATGGTTCTCTTTGGCGCAAAGTTTGCACGTCTGAATTTTGGCAGTGACTTTGGCTTCAAAGGAGTTCACTCTTTTGGAAGGGGGTTCTTTTCTGCTTCTATTGCTTCTAGGGTTCGGTAATTGTTCAACTCACCCCAAGTCGGAATATCTGACGTACTATGTAGAGACTGTTCCCACAGAGATAGTGTGAATTTCGGAAGCTTTGAGGAACACATAAAAACGAGGAGACAATCCCAATTCTCAGTGGAAATATTGGAAAGTTCTAAAGCCGACAGGCACCCTTGGATGGTGCTCTGTAACTCCTTTAATACGGCTGCAGACTCGTGATAAATGGGTTGGACATTAAAGAGAATCCGAAGTTGACTGTTGACTAAGAGTCTCTTGTTTTCAAATCTATTGACGAGCGCTTGCCACGCTGACGCAAAACCATCATTCGTCAGGGGGGATTTGGACACGATAGCCTTAGCATCGCCACTCGTCTTTGAATTTAAATGGAAAAGTTTTTCGACTGGGGTAAGACTTGGATTGTTGATATACACCGCTGTGAAAATGTCCCGGAACGTAGGCCATTTCAAATAGTCTCCGGAAAAGACTTCGGAGTCAACAGGCGGTAGTCGGCAGCCTCTCGGCTGATAGGAAACATTCGGACCCGGAATTGAAACCGTAGCGTTCTAAATTTGTTCGCTAAGCATGGATGCACAACGCTCGTACGCCCCATAACAATGGTCATATTTGGAATGTTGGATTTCGGTGTCGGTAACATTGCTGTGTCCCGCAGATTCGGAGAGCGCTCTTGAACAGCGCTCGAATTCCTGCTCGACCTTGTCCCACAAGGTCCGAATCTGTTCTTGTCTGACCTTGAGCGTATGCAGTGACACGTCGGAATTGGATGCGAATTTAGTCTCAAACTGACTGAGACTTTGCAGCTGTGGACGCGACGAATTGACTTGGATCAGAACTAGATCTTTTATGGAGCCCGGACGGAACGGCAAGAAGATTATTTTTATCCTTGGCAATGTCACTTTGCATGCTATTTTAATTTTATTTTTTGCTTGTTATTGATTGTAGCAGATGGTAAGTCGGCTATGCCCAACTTGCGGAAAGGGTATTTTAAAATATTTAAAAAAAAATATAATATAATACATATATAACTTATGTTGCAAGTATGTTCGGAAAAAGTATATACCGCACTTGTCGAACAATTGTAGGGTATCCTTAACCGTTGGTTACTGGTTACAGCTGCGGAATGAGAAAAAGTTGTAACGGCTTGGAGTCAGTGACCAACATATGTATGTATGTATGTATGTTTCTATGAGCGGAATATCACCGTTGACTTATGTCTGTATGTATTTTCACTTATTTTTTGGTGGATGATTTTTTGACAAATAATTTTTTTCAAAAAATATTATAATTTCTTTTGTGTGTATGGAAAACAAAAAAACAACAAGTGGTGGCGGATAGAGGTAAAATGAAACACTTGTGAGTTTTTATTAAATTAGCGCAAAAAAAACGGAATTATATGCAAATATATGTATGTATATGTGTATGTGTGTAATACTTGCATATATTGAGGCAAAAACGGACAAAGAAGAAAATGAGCAAGTATTTTTGATGTGTTAACATCTATAGGTAGCGCAAAACATTCGTTTCAATACATGCAAACCTCACACCGCGTTATATCACACATGATCAGCGTCGACGCTTTCAAAAAACTTTTCGCAGCGTCATCATAGCAAATAGTATGTGTTTGTTGTAAAAATTTTTTCTCTGCTCAAAATAAGTATGATGGTATTGGTGCTTGGTGCAGCAGCAGAGAAGCCCCAGCCCGGGACGGTCGAGCCATTCAGCTGTTAAGTAACAAGAATGATGAGTGTTGAATACCCTAATAGATTATAAGTGCTATTGTGGACATGTACTTCATCAATAATATATGTGCTATAAATGCATACTTTTATTAGTATAATTTGGCGCTTAGCAAACAATTAAGAAATTACTAAAATAGTTTAATAATATTAATTGATTAATTGATTAATACAGCAAAAAAGCTAGTTAGGGTATGCAGCAATCATCATTCGTCCAAGGAAATTCTGTTTTGCTTCTTCGTGAATGCACAGACACAAAACACACGCACACTTACAGACAAACATAGCGGACTTCTATAATAAGAAAATTAACTGACGAATGATGAGTGTTAGATACCCTAATATTATATAAATGCTACTGTGGATATAATATATATGCAATAATTGCATACCTTATAAGCATAAGTTGGCGAGTAGCAAACAATTGAGTAATTACTAAAAATAGTTTAATAATATTAATTAATTAATCAATTATAAATATAGCATAGGTAGGGTATTCCAAACTCATCATTCACTTATTAAAGAAGTTCGCTATGTTTGTCTGTAAGTGATTGTGTGTGTCTGTGCGTATTTATGCGTATGCATGTGCGCGCTTTGTTTTTCTGTTGGTGGCGGTCAAAAGCAAAACAAAAAGTAAATTTGAATGGTTTTGCAATTGTTAACACATCGCTAGAGAGTTCAAACACTCTTTAATTGTTTTCCAGTGCATATATTTAAAAAATTTTTACAAATTTTTTTAAAAGTTGCCGGATCTAGCAACTAAAACAGCAGAGCATACAAAATCGCTCTCTCGCATACTAAAAATGTAACGGAATCTCTCTCAACATTTTGCCGATGGGACCATGATACAATTATACAAGGTAGTCTCGTCTTCGCAAAATGTGAGCCCTTAGCTATGTTAGCAATAAGTGCGAGTGAAACGCACACTTTACAGTGAGTGTAAGCGAAACGACTGTAGAGTATGTTGATTAACCCTAGACTAGTCCGTGGTTTCTAAAATAGCCCATTATAAAACAAAGAGGTAAATAAATTAATTTTTAATAGTTTTGAGTTAGAAACTAGTTAATTCAGACTGTTTAATAAGTCCGCTAAGTAATAATAAATTAAAATGCTGAAAGAAAATCATAAAACATAAGAAAATCTGCAAATTTTGCAGTAACACAATTTTTTGTGTCCGATTAAGGGTTAATCGGTCAGAAATAATTTGTGCGTAGGCAACCTCTCGCGTCAACAAGCAAACATGCACTGAAGCTAAGGGCTCAAATCGTGTGTGCGTCGGACGGGATGGACGGGACCATGATACAATCAACATGGTAGTGTCATGCGAGAGTGTGCCCTCTTTTTTATAGGTACTAGTTGTCAGTAAATGTCACAACAAAGCAACCAAAATGTATCGGCCGCATACATACAACAAAACACTTTCTATACCTAACTCTATCGCACTTGCAAAACAGCCCTTTAACAGAGTCAAGAGAGTAAAATTCAGAGAGCAGCTAAGCCCTCTCCCTCGCACTCGCACTTATATATGGCAAGTACCTCGCTCTCCGGCATGACACTACCTTGTTGATTGTACCATGGTCGCGATGTTCGTTTTCGACAGTTTACCAATAAAAATCAGAAATTTCACAGTGGCAGCATGGAAAGTTGCATTATTGAAAAGACTCAGCCGGAGTGTGACGAACGGCTGATGAAGTGGTGCCAGCAATTTAATAAGGAAAAAGTGTATAATTACTTCTAAGGTAAGCTAAATTAATATATTTTATTAGTGAATTTTCATATATATCAGGGGTGTGCCAGCCATCAAAACCAACCGAATACCAACCTCGAGCTGGTTTAAGGTGTGCCACAGCAGAGTTCGAGATGGTTTTGAAATCTAAACAAATTTGGTCAGAGATTTGGTTAGTTTAAGCAATATTAAATGTCTAATGCATAACAAGTGTTACTTTTTCGAAAGGTAATTTTAAGCTTAGTTGCATATTGCAAAAAAAGTTGAATTTTATAAATATTGTAATTCATGGTTTTCGATATTAATAAAACTCTAACAAATCTCTAAGACTATTTGCCGTTCCGTGTAAACGTGCAAAACCCTCCCTAACAAGAAAGGTGCCACCTTGTTCGTTTAACAATAACTATTATTCGGAGTCTTTAATACGTCAATTTAAAAGACACTTATTTGTGACAAATAAACATAAAAAAAATCGAACTTTTAGGTGATAAAATTGAATGGTTGAGTAGTGGACGGTTTGGTTTTAATTTAACAAAATTATAGCTGCAAACCGTTTTAAAGTTATACTTCTAATACCGCAGTAGGGTAGTAACCCAAAAAAACGGCATACAAAAACAACATACAAAAACGAAATAAAAAGTGTACAGAAAGGTGCATAAAAGGGGAACAGCGGAGGTTCTCTATACTTAACATAAGAGAGAAAGAATGGCTATATTTGTTTGAAGATTTCACTGCAAGAAAGAGTGAGACAACTACATGTATATTATTTTCAGCTGTAAGTGTTGTCAAACTTTGCAATGATTTTTCAGTAAAGTATCGATATTTTAGATCGATTACTGTGTGAAATGTACAGAGTTGCGCATTAATGCATTATAGGGTCTTTCCATTGTTCAGTTACAGTAAAATTTATCGGTCATTTACCAATCCTGTTTACACTGTTCAGTTACTGAGAGTTCAGTAAATAAATCAGCTGTTTGATTTGAGTTGCAGATTAAAAGTGCGGAAAATGGAAAAAATTGAATATTTAAAAGCTTTATTGCCAATTTTAATGGCATACGTGCAATGCCTGCAATCTTTGCTGCTTTTGAAACATGAAAGCAATAAAAGTCTTAATACGGTGGCCGCATACGTTGCGAAAAGCAGAAAACGCAAGAGTCCAATTGAGTGGTCATTTGTAAGTATATATACAATTACAAGCCATGACAACGCTTCACAAATAGTTATGGCTGCCTGCATCCTCCACAACTTTTTAAATGAAAAAAATTCAAACATTTCAGATTCCTGGAAAGAAGTTACAAATGAATTGCCACAACCACAGCACTTGAATGTAGTTAATGACTTTAATGAAGAAGCTAGAACAATAAGAAATGCTATTGGGGAATACCTAAATAATCAATAAAGTTAATTAAAAACATTTCACTTTTAATATTTATTTTATTTATTAATTATTTTTTTAAACTTTCGGTCCGTGCGCTAAGCGTTTCTTTGATGTAACTGCCCATACCCTTAATGGAGTCCTTTACACTCCGCATCACTTCCAGTGATTCTTTATTACTTTCCACTATTGCCATTTCGAAAGCCGACATTGATGATGTGTTGCAGGTTTTCCGTCGCTTAGCTGGACGTTGGCTGGGCCCTGGCGATGCGCGCTCAACGGACGACCGATCTGCAGATGAGCGCTCCATCTCCATAGATGAGCTTGGCACCGACTCGTCAAGAAATACACTTGAAATAAGAACACTGAAATTTGGCGGAGTTTTGTGGCGGTAGAACTTATTTTCTTTATTGGTAAATCAGTACTAATGAGAAAGCCTACTGAGCATGCTCAGCAAGCTAATAATGTTACATTACATAGTAATAGTTGTTATTAACAGAACAAAGAGAGCGTGCTTTCACACAACATTCAGGTGGGAAGCTGCAGATGTCGCTGCCTACTTTTCGGCTTAAACATTCCGCCCCCCTTGCAAAATAGTTGCAAATTAAGGAATGGACTTGGGGAGCGGACCTTATTGGCTGCAGACTCCAGACAGGATCCACCCAAACGTTGTGTTCTGAGTCACTGGCCCATATTCGCTCGGAAGCACTCCTGGCTGGATAATTGAACCGTACAAATCAGCAGCCAACACCAAACTCACTATGAATGGCTTAAACCATCGTGCATCCGCCAACACAATGTTGGGAACGCTTTGCCGAAAACGCTCTGCAACCGGCGACTTTGGTGTCCAGAAGAAGAGATCTTGAATGACCTCCAAGTGGCAGTCCCTGTTGAACGTCCCGTGCTTGGATTTGATGCGAGCAATGACCTTGTCATGGAGCCTGGTGGCGGAGAGGCCAAAAACCTTTGCCAAGGAGGCATCGATGCGGCTGTGCGGACTGCACGGGTCGATCAGTGCCCGCATCTCGAATGTTTTTTCCCCGACAGTGACAAGGATAGTCACCGTTGGCAGGACAGCCAGTTCCAGGGTGGATGGTGGTGTTGGGGGTCGTTCCGCTTGGACTGGAGAATGACGCAGCGAGTCTTGTGATTGGCTCCTCGGTCGAGCTCTTTGAGAGGAAGCCGGAGAGTGGTCGTCGTCTAGGTGGAGCAAGGTGTGGTGCTCCCCACCACAGACGCGGCATCTAGCTCCACTGCGACACGATCGCCCGGAATGCTGATGTGCCAGGCAGTTGGCAGTTGAACGAAAGGGTTAGTCACGACAGTGGAGTTTTGGGTTCGGGATGGATTGAAAGGCCACTGGCCTTTTTATAATCCCTCGGGTCGTGAGCACATCGACTATTCGGACCCGGTCTTCTTTCCCCGCGTGAGTTTCCTCGACGCGGCCCAAACGCCATTCGTTGGATGGTAGGTTATCCTCCTTGACAACTACCATGTCGCCCTGTTGCAGATTCCTCTCGGGTAGTTGCCGCTTAGTCCTTTTGTGGAGCTCCTTCAAGTACTCTTCTTTCCAACGGAAACAGAAGTGTTGGTTAAGAGCCTTGAGCCGTTGCCATCTATTGAGAATTGACGCTGCATTTCCCTCGATTTCAAGCTCACTAACGGCGAGGAGTGGGCCTCCTACCTGGAAGTGCCCTGGTGTTAAGAGCCAGAAGATCTGTTACATCCTCGAATTATGGGGAAATTGGTCTGGAGTTTAGACAGGCTTCGATCTTCGTAAGGAGCGTTGAAAGCTCTTCAAAAGTATACTTGAATGTTGAGGTCGACTTATAAAACAGCGCCTTGAAGCTTTTGACACCAGCTTCCCACAGGCCACCCATATGTGGCGCACTTGGTGGATTGAAGTGCCACGATAGACAATGGTGACTGTATGTTGACTCGACGCGTGTTTTTGTAGCCTCCAAGAAGTCACGAGTGATCACTCTTGAGGCTCCAACAAATGTTTTCCCATTGTCGGAGTAGATTCTGAACGGGCAGCCGCGTCTTGCTATGAAGCGAGCAAACGCTGCTAGCAATTTGTCCGTAATCAGGTCGGAAGTGGCTTCAAGATGGATTGCTTTTGTGCTGAAGCACACAAAGACACACACATAGCCCTTGGTAATGAGGCCAGCACGACCAGTGTAGTTCTTTATTTCGAACGGACCAGCAAAGATGATGCCAGTATGTGTGAAAGGGCGTGAGAACGTCGATCTTTCCTCCGGTAAGCTACCCATAAGCTGAGTCTGGAGTCTTTTCCGGAACACTACGCAGGCCCGACAGGAGTTGGTCACGGATGTGATCAAAGTCCTTAACTTAGGAATCCAGAACCTGGAACGAATGAGGCGCATCATCAATTGATTTCTACCATGCAGTGCAATCTGATGCGTGAACTTGACAAGGAGGCGGCTGAACGAGCATGAGTACGGAAGTATCACAGGGTGCCGCTCGTCATAGTTCAGGTTGCTGGATTTGCAGATGCGACCGGATGCTCGCATGATCCCTTTTGGATCAAGAAACGGATTGAAGTTTACAATGTGGCTAGATGCTTGCAAGCTGCGCTTGTCACGAAGGCACTTGTATTCTTTAGGATAGGAATTTCGTTGAGTGAGGATAACGAATCGCTCTTGAGCTTCTAGAAGCTCACTACTTTGGAGTTGCTGTGTTGAAAACAACAGCGCTGGTTGGCGACATCGCTTAGCGAATCTGAATATGTATGCGGTAACTCTTAAAGCTCGGCCAAAATTGGAGAAACGTTCTAGTGGATCAAACTATGGAGCTAAATCCGCAATGTGAACCTTAACTGGACGCTGCTCTAGTTCAGTCTCAAGATTGGAGTCTGATAGAACGGGCCATTGTTCTCGAGGGAGACGTAACCAGTCAGGACCATTCCACCACAGATGGCTGTCCTTTAGCTCTTGTGGTGATACCCCACGAATTGTTAAATCTGCAGGATTGTCTTCAGACCGCACGTGCGACCAGGCTTGACAGTCAGTGAGCTGGCCGATCTTGGAGATACGGTTGGCGACGAACGTTGTCCAGGAGCAAGGTGATTTGCGGAGCCAGGCAAGAACAATTGTTGAATTAGTCCAGTAGAAGGATTCGGACTTTGCTAAGGGCATCTGTGGAATGATAGCTGAAAATAATTCAGCTAGAATAACAGCCCCACAAAGCTCGAGTCTTGGTAGCGACACTGTCTTGACCGGAGCTACTCTTGTCTTAGACGTGAGTAGGTGGACTGAAACCTCGCAGCCTATTTCCACGCGAACATACAAGGCTGCTCCGTTAGCCTTTTGGGAGGCGTCACAGAATCCATGGATCTGGATAGTCGCTTTCGGTTGAAAAGAAACCCACCTGGGAACTCGAATGTCTCCTAGGCGGCGATGATTGGCAGTAAAATCTTCCCAACGCTGAACAAGTTGGGAAGGCATCGGATCGTACCAGCCAAGCTCATGGAGCCAGATTTCCTGTATGAAAATCTTTGCGCGAACGATGACGGGTGCTAGCCATCTTGCTGGATCGAAAAGCTAAGCTATCTCGGAGAGGACTTCACGTTTGGTGATTGTTTTCTTTGTAGGAATCTCGGAGGGTGCGAAAAATAACTCGTCTGCATTGGCTTGCCAATGGATCCCCAAAGTTTTAGCAACGCTGGCTTCTTCGAATTCAAGAAAATTCTCGCGCAGAAGATGGTCCTTAGTAATACCGAGGAGGACTTCCTTCTCATTTGAGGTCCACTTACGTAGTGGGAAGCCTGGTGAGTCCATAGCTCCTTGAAGCTCCTTGATGCTGGCGATTGGGCAGTGCATAGTATGAGCTCCTGCTAAAACATCGTCGACATACATATAATTTGAAATGATGTCACTAGCCCGCGGAAACCGAGCTAGTACATCTTGAGCGAGCTGTTGCAAGACGCGAATTACCAGGAACGGTGCGCAATTTACCCCAAACGTGACAGTGTTGAGCTCATAGTCACATAGCTCTTGATCCTTGTTCCGATAGAGGATCCTTTGGAATGGAGTTAGATCAGATTGGAGAACTGGGCTTGCCGTTAGTGGATTGACTGGAGGCGTTAAATACTACGCGAACTTTTGTGGTAGTGCTGTCAGGTTTAAAAACAGCATGATGCGGAAGATAAAAGTTCCCAGTATCAGAAGAAGGTGGGACTTGTCGCATATGACCTAAGTCCAAATATTCCTGGATCACGGAGTCGTACTGCTCTTTTAGAGGAATGTTTCTGTTTAAACGAATCTCGTTTCTTAGAAACTGAGCTAGTGCGATTGACCTTGAGTGTCCTTAGTTAAGGTGATCGGGATGTTTGAATGGGAGAGTGACACTATATTTGCCACTTTCATTCCTAGATGTGGTGCGGATAAAGTTGTCCTCGCTTATGGCGTCAGACTCTTTTACCGGCTTCACCGGAAGATCCTCCACCTCCCAAAACTTTGTGAGGAGATTTTCCAATCGTTGGTCAGTCTTGACCGTGACACGAGTGGAAAATGCGGAGATAGAGGATGTAGCGCACGTAGCTATTGGGCCGGTAAGGATCCAGCCGAAAATGGTTTCTTGACATAATAGCCCGCCACAAACGTTTGGAATGGAGCCGCCAAGTAGAATGGATGGAAGGATATCTGCGCCTAATAGCACATCTATCTGCGAACTCCTATAGAAAGAAGGGTCAGCCTTATTTGGCAGGTCTCTCAAAGAACTCTCGGGGATCGGATTTGATGGTAGAGTCCCTGCCACACTTCGAAGTAAAAACGCCAACGCTTCAATGTGAACGCGCAGCTTTGCTGGGGATCTTATGTTGAAGTGACATAACTTCTCAGGATTGGCTGACACAGCTTGATTCAGTCCGGCAACTTGGGCTGTAACACGTTTGAAAGGAAGCTTGATGATTCTAAACATCCGTTCTGAAATGAAGGTTGCTTCGGAGCCAGAATAAATCAACGCACGAGCCTTATAACACGTGCCTAGGTGGCATATGTTAATTATGGCAGTGCCGAGTAGAACACCCTGCGTGTTGGACGTGAAATAATTGTGGATGTTTGCCGGACAATGATTTGAAGTGGATTGTATTTCTCGATTCGGAATGCATGGAGTAGCAACAGAGCTTCAAGATGCTTCGGAAGCCACTTGGGAAGGAGGGTCGCCACGATGCAACAGAGTATTGTGGCGTCCTTTGCACGTGTAACAGTTAAAGCTGCTTTTGCAGTTTTTAAGCTGGTGCCCTCTGGCGAAACAATTTAAGCAGAGTTGGAGTTTTTTTATATAGGAGGCCCTATCGTTGACTGTCATTTGCAGAAACTTTGGACATGAACGGATAGGGTGGTTCTCTTTCGCGCAAAGTTTGCACGTCTGAATTTTGGCAGTGACTTTGGCTTCAAAGGAGTTCACTCTTTTGGAAGGGGGT
Source organism: Scaptomyza graminum (assembly GCA_018901835.1). NCBI lineage: Eukaryota > Metazoa > Arthropoda > Insecta > Diptera > Drosophilidae > Scaptomyza > Scaptomyza graminum. Next base: position 25,079 of record JAEIFL010000284.1, on the reverse strand, counting down.
TCTTTTCTGGTCGCCTTAACCGCCAGCTGAGAAGCTACCTGGGGCCGTACATCTTCTATTGCTTCTAGGGTTCGGTAAATTGTTCAACTCACCCCAAGTCGGAATATCTGCTGTACTATGCAGAGACTGTTCCCACAGTGATAGTGTGAGTTTCGGAAGCTTTGAGGAACACATTAAAACGAGGAGACAATCCCAATTCTCAGTGGAAATATTGGAAAGTTCTAAAGCCGACAGGCACCCTTGGATGGTGCTCTGTAAATCTTTTAATGCGGCTGCAGACTCGTGAAAAATGGGTTGTACATTAAACAGAATCCGAAGTTGACTGTTGACTAACAATCTCTTGTTTTCAAATCTGTTGACGAATGCTTGCGATAGCCTTAGCATCGCCACTCGTCTTTGAATTTAAATGGAATAATTTTTCGACTGGGGTAAGACTTGGATTGTTGATATACACCGCCGTGAAAATGTCCCGGAACGTAGGCCATTTCAAATAGTCTCCGGAAAAGACTTCGGTGTCAACAGGCGGTAGTCGGCAGCCTCTCGGCTGATAGGAAACATTCGGACTCGGAATTGGTATCGTAGCGTTCTCAATTTGCTCGCTAAGCATGGATGCACAACGCTCGTACGCCCCATAGCAATGGTCATATTTCGACTGTAGGATTTCGGTGTCGGTAACATTGCTGTGTCCCGCAGATTCGGAGAGCGCTCTTGAACAACGCTTGAATTCCTGCTCGACCTTTTCCCACAAGGTCCGAATCTGTTCTAGCCTAACTTTGAGCGTGTGCAGTGACACGTCGGAATTGGAGGCGAATTTAGTCTCAAATTGACTGAGACGATCGGTCACGGAAATGAATGTGGTTAAGGTAAACATACTCTGCATTTTTAGTTTCTGACCGACGGATCTAGTAATTAGCGGCGGGACTGTAACTGGCCACTTTGCAGATGTGGACGCTACGAATTTAGTTGGATCAGAACTAGATTTTTTATGGAGCCCGGACGGAACGGCAAGAAGATTATTTTTATCCTTGGCAATGTTACTTTGCATGCTAGGATTTTATGCAGCCACAATAAAATAACTTTTATTTTTTTTTTCCGGACGACGTACATATAAAATCAAAGATACAATACAGTTCGGAAGAGTGGAGTGGAACGACCAAAGAATGAATAATTAATAATAATTATTTAATACAAGGTCAGCAATGCACACAAAAAATACTAATTTTAATAATCGCTAATTATGTATATTATTATAATAATTATTATTGGATATTTAAGTATTTAATAATTTTGCGATCGATAAAAAAATATAAATCACGAACATATAAAAATATGTGAACGTCGGATGCTGAACGCAGCTGCGATGCTAAACGATAGTATTTGTGTGAGTGCGTGGATATCGATAATTGATCGTGACGATAGTTTTGTATGTACATACATACGTAGTAACAAAGGAACTTGCAATTAGGGATGAAACGATACTGAAAAGTATTACTCAAATCAGTACTTGTACTTGGATCGACGAAAGTATCGCAGGTACTCAGTATTGTCAAAGTATCGAGTACCTACTCGATACCAAATACAACCAATAAACCTCGTTTCCAAGAAAAAAAAGTTTTTTGTATGGTTAATTTCTATTTAAATCAATGTTTTTTTGTTTTTTTTATTAATCAATTACTTAATAAATTTAATTACTTAATAAATTTAATGATCAAAAATGATGATGTGCAATCAATTTAATTATTGTCCCGGGGGCCTCTAGAAAAAAATTCTCGTTCGGTCAAATTTCCCAAAAAAATCAGTTTTTCCACGTTTTTGCCAGCGAGTCTTGTTCTTCTTTCAGAAATTGTAAATCCTGCTTTCGAAAACAATCGTTCGCAGGGAACAGATGAGGCGACAATCGACAAATATATTCGAGCTTGTTTATATAATTGTGGAAATGTGTTTTGCATATCTTCCCATTCTTCCAGCGGGTTGCTTCTTAAACTGCATATTGGGGAAGACAAATATAGCGAAACTTCGTCGTTCGATGAAAGTTGCGTTTTACGTTTTTTGTTTCCAATTACTAAATCTTTATGGTGTTTCCAGAAATCAATCTTTTTTGGAGGACTTACTTCAATTTCCGATTCACTTGAATTATTCCCTACATCTCCTTTAATTAGATTTCTTAGTTTTTGTATCGATTGACTGCATGCGATAGAATCCAGAAAATTTATGTTCTTGAATCTTGGGTCTAAAACCGTGGCCAAAGCTGCAAAAGAGTTGTATTCGATTTGTCCAAACCGGCGTTTCATTTCAGATCGAAAAATTTCAGCCAACTTATTTATTTGAGGAGAATTCGATGCAAAGTTTCGAAGTGCAGTTGTCAGACAATTTATCATTGGTATGATTTTCGATAACGCAAGGTTATTTTCAGCTGAGGCCTCTTGCGTTAAATATTCAAACGGCTCTAGAACAGAGATGGGCACGCACACATATTGTCACAATTTTCACACGCATACAAACACAATTTTCGTGCGCTGCAGCGAAAAAACGAAGTGTGTTCAGTACAGTGTACGCTGCAAGTTAACGTTCACATCTACATGTAAATGAAAAAAAGATAACAAAATTGCAAATATTTTTCTATAAGTTTGGACGAAAGTACGGACATGAGCAGCATTTGTCAACTAATCATTAATTAAATTTCTCTGCTCTCCTCTATAAATTTCATATTGCTTGTGACAAAAAGAATGCCGTCTTAAAAAAAAATAGCATTGCGACATAAAATTTTATCGCAAATTAAGCATTGTGGTCTGCCATCTTCATCTTCATCTCTATATATAAAAGAGTTCGTCCGCGTTAAAATGGATAGCATATCGGCCTTAACGAAAAGAGCTAGAAGGCTGAAATTTTCACACAATTTTTTATGCAGGTATTCTGTTTGACCTAAGAAAGGAATTTTATTTTGGACAACTCCTTCGAGTACCTCCCATACATTTTGGAGCACTTTTACCCACTCCAAAAACAAAACAAATTACCCATTCCACTACTGCCGCCTGTTTGTCGCACAAGCTGAGAGTTTGATCGCGAGCGAGAATACAAAAACAAAACAAATGCGCAGTGACGCCTTCGCGTCGCACAAGCAAAGTCATAAAAAAAAGGTTCATACACTCGCAAAAAAGAAACGGATTTCCGCTTCTTAATGAATAAGTGCATTCACATATAAGTGAACAATGCGCTTGAAAATAATTTTTAATATTTTATGTACATGAATCTTTTCGCACAGTGCACATTGTTTTTTTTTCAAATTTGTGTGCCTTTGACAATTGATTTACGACGCGAGTAGCTATTAGCGTCGTCCACCCGGAAGATGCGGCGGCAATTGGAACAGTCCCAGCGTCCAGCATGTGTGTGAATAAGAAATTTGCAAACTCGATAAAACATCGTGCAAATTGTTCAGTAAGCCAAAAAATCCCAGAAAATAAAAAAAAAGCCAAAAAATAAAAAAAAAAGCCAAAAAGCCAGAAAAAGCCAAAAAATAAAAAAAGCCAAAAAATAGAAAAAAAGCCAAAAAATAAAAAAAAAGCCAAAAAATCCCAAAAAAATAAACCAAAAAATCCCAGAAAATAAAAAAGAAGCATATGCAGTATCTGCAGTATTCCTTATTGGTGTCCGCTTCATCGCGGCTTATCCAAACTTTAAAATCTGGCTGCTATAGCCAGCAATCACGAAATTTTTGTTTGTACGAATCTTTCGGCATTAATTAACTTTATTTTTCACTTTTGTTGTACATTGTACATAAAATTACAAATGATATCGAAAATACATACAAAGTATGTAAAAAGATCGCTATTTTTAATAGATTGGATGCCACAATGTTTTTAAAGAAAACTTTGAAAAAAATATTGAAATAAATGAATCAAATAAAATCTGAAAAAAGGCCAGATTTCCGGATAGGGGATGTTTGATATTTTTTCCGGACAAGGAACTTAAAAACATGTCAGATCTGTCCGGAAAAAGGCCAAATCGGCATCACTGTTGTTTGTGTCATTGAATTAAAAAAACAACAACTAAGCAAAACTTGGTGCGTCCAGAAAAATTTGGCACACCAGAAAATGTTGTGGGGGTGGATTTGCATACTTGCTGCTAATATAACTTAGACTAAACGTAACACACTTACATTAATAATATACAATTTCGAACAAGTAAAATTGGTTCGTACACTTGCAAAAAAGAAACGGATTTCCGCTTCTTAATGAATAAGTGCATTCACATATAAGTGAACAATGCGCTTGAAAATAATTTTCAATATTTTATGTACATGTATCTTTTCGCACAGTGCACATTTTTTTTTTCTCAAATTTGTGTGCCTTTGACAATTGATTTACGACCCAAGTAGCGTTAGTTGTTGTTGTAAGTGTTGTTGTTGGGCCCGCACTGCTACTTTTGTTGGTGTCATCAAAGACCATATAGTATAAAAGACAGTGCAATTGGTAAGAAAAACCTAGTCCCAGGCCCCCGAGCTAGGCATTGCGGTACTTTTCTATGTTCTGCCTGTGCGTGAGCGCGATAGCGGATAGCATGTGCAGCCGTTGTCTCAGCACTCAGAAAAGGGTCAAAATGTGTCGTGTGCGTTTTTTACATTTCTTGCTTTGCCTGCCTGTCGAGATTTTTGCTATTTTTTGATATTTCTGTCGTTGTCTGTCTCTTTCACATGTGAACTACTGAATACACTTTCGAAATTTGTGTGCATCTTTGCTAAACTGTGTGGCATAATTGTTGGCTAGTGTCATAGAACTAAAAATATGAAAGAGTATGAATGACCAGCAATTGTCAAACTGAAATTTGGCTGTTTGTGTACATACATGCATATCCAAATTCAATGTGTGTGTGTGGCAATTGTATATCATTTATTGACTTGCCACAACTTTAATGATTTTCAATTTAGGAAACAGCTAGAGAAATTCATAAAAAATGCATTGCTATTATTTTATTTATTTTGTTTTTAAAATATTTTTAAATTATTCAATAATACTTTTTTTAAACTATAAAATTAATGTATATTTGAAAGCATAAAATATTATTATTGGTGTTCGTAAAGAATCTGGTAAGTACCTGTGTTAGAAATTATGCGTATGAATGAAAATTTGCAACGGCTTAGGAAAATTTAAGGCAGCCCATAACTGCCTACCAACTTCAACCCTTTAGTATCTGTTTTTGAATAATTTAAAAATATTTTAAAAATAAAATAAAAGAAATAACAGCAATGCATTTTTTATGAATTTCTCTAGCTGTTTCCTAAATTGTCAGATCATTAAAGTTGTGGCAAGTCAATAAATGATATACAATTGCCACACACACACATTGAATTTGGATATGCATGTATGTACACAAACAGCCAAATTACAGTTTGAAAATTGCTGGTCATTCATACTCTTTCATATTTTTAGTTGTATGACACTAGCCAACAATTATGCCACACAGTTTAGCAAAGATGCACACAAATTTCGAAAGTGTATTCAGTAGTTCACTTGTGAAAGAGACAGACAACGACAGAAATATCACAAAATAGCAAAAATCTCGACAGGCAGGCAAAGCAAGAAATGTAAACAACGCACACGACACATTTTGACCCTTTTCGGTTGCCGCTGGCCCGCCGCGTGGCAGGCCGCTGATTGCTGAAACAGAACGGCTGCACATGCTATCCGCTATCGCGCTCACGCACAGGCAGAACACAGAAAAGTACCGCAATGCCTAGGTCCCGGGGCCTGAGACGAAATAACTGTTCTTCTTCGTGTTACCAATTGCAATGTCTTTTATACTATATGGTCTTTGCCCTACCTCCTCCGCACACACTAAATCAAAGCTAAAGGCTAAAGTACGTGTGAGTTTAGGCTATGCAATTCACTTAACTGCAGCCTCTTAGATACATATGTTTTGCTTTGATTCAGTGCGTGCGAAGAAGGCAGCGATACTACGCTCTTTGTTTGACTTGCAGAGCGCGCGTATACACAAGAGAGTGATCCGAAACCATGATACAAAATACCGATAACGCATTGGGCATAAATAGCTGTTTTGCGTGACGTCACATGTGACCGGTTGGGTATGATTTTCATATTGCATATGGCTGTTGATGCTGATCAAGAATATATCTACCTTTTATGGGGTCGGAGATGCTTCTTTTTGCCTGTTACATACTTATGCACAAAACAATTATACCCTTTTTTAACCCATTTCAGGGTATAAATATAACTGTGAATGCAAAAGATTTGTTGTTGCTGTTTTTGTCGATCGCTTCAGGCTTATTATAAGCCGTTGTATGGACACACGAATTTGAAACAACAAAGGAGGACTAAGAGGAATGCGATTGGCTTAAGAGCATAAAAATGTGATATTGTTCTGTAGATGAGATCAACTCACATTAATAACAGTAACTCTTTCAATCTCAGGGAATTTTACAATTTTTACTTTAGTGTGCCATTTGCGTATTGCTTCATTTCATTTCTAAAAGTGATACAAGAATGAACTACAAAATTTTTGGGGTGCTTTGCCTGCTGTGGCCCTGCCACAGTTTTATATGCAGCCACAGCAGCAACAGTTTCAGCTATCTTCCTTCCAAATTTGTTGACACTAGCTCAAAGTTTGTTAAAGGTGGGGGAAGGGGGGCTGGGCGAGTTAAGGGTGGGTATGGCATTCAAATTATTCCTGAATTGAAGAGCCACAGTCTAAGCGAAATGAGCTAGATGGATGAAATTTTTACACAATATTCCATGCAGGTAGTAAGTGAGTACCTCTCATACATTTTGGAGCACTTTGACCCATTCCAAACACAAAACACATTACCCATTCCACTACTGCCGCCTGATTGTCGCACAAGCTGAGGGTTTGATCGCGAGCGAGAATACAAAAACAAATGCGCAGTGACGCCTTCGCGTCGCACAAGCAAAGTCATAAAAAAAAGGATTGCAAAGGGGTACGGATGCGGCAGGGGTGTAATTTGCCGCAAATATTTTCTGATGCAGATGGGGATGCCACCAGCTATCTTCCTACCTAATTTGGTGACTCTAGCTCAAAGTTTGTAAAGGTTTGGGGAAGGGGGGGCTGGGGGCGGTATGGGTAGTCCTGGCTCCAAAATATATTTGGGGATCGCTACCAGTTGTCTTCCTACCAAATTTGGAGACTATAGCTCTAACACTATGAAAGATACACGTATTCCCGTTTTTAACGGAAAGTTGGGGCGGCTGGGGTGGACAACGGCGGTATGGGTGGGCATGGCATCCAAATTTTTGATGCAGATCTTTGTGGAATGTCAATTGCTAACTTCCTACCAATTTTGGTGATTCTAGCTCATAGTTGTAAAGAGGATGGTAAGGGGGGCTGGGGGAGTTATGGGTGGGCGTGACATCCAAATTTTTGATGCAGATCTTTGTAGAATGTCAATTGTTAACTTCCTACCAATTTTGGTGACTCTAGCTCAATGTTGTAAAATGGGTGGTAAGGGGGGTGGGGGAGTTTTGGGTGGGCGTGGCATTTAAATTTTTGAAGCAGATCTTAGTTTGATGTCAATTGCTATCTTCCTTCTAAATTTGGTGGCTAGCTCAAATTTATAAAAAGTTGGTACTAGCTCCCCTGTGAGCAGTAAGGGGGGCTTGGCTCCAAAACAGATCATGCTGATTTTTGGAGATCGTTACCAGCTATCTTCCTACCAAATTTGGAGACTCTAGCTCAAACACTATGAAAGATACACGCATTCCCAATTTTAACGAAAAGTTGGGGCGGTTGGGGTGAACAAGGGTGGTATGGGTGGGCATGGCATCCAAAGGTTTGATGCAGTTTTCTGGGGATCGTCATCACCCATCTTGGCGCAAATTTGGTGGCTGTAGCTCAAAAACTGAAGAAGTTATAAGCGTTTCTGATTTAAAATTGCAGGGGGGCTGGGGGCGGAATGGGTGGGCGTGGCTCCAAAATTTGTATGCAATTTTTTCGGGGATGCCAGTAGCTATCTTCCTACCAAATTTGGTAACTCTTACTGTAAGGGTGTGCGGAATAGGTGGATTTATCGATTTTTAGTTATCGAATTTATCAATTTGCCAGCCCCCCAGTTATCGTAGAACCCCAATCTTAGAACTTGATCTGTCCCGGCCATAGATAAGGACATTTGAAAAGTTTCAAGTCTCTAGCTTGAAGGGTGTGAAAAAAACTTGCGAACATACCGACGGACGGACAGACATCATGACGGACATTGCACAAACCCAATATACTCTTTACCTTCGGTATCGAGTATACAAAAGGACAGAAAACAGGACAAAAATTGTTCTGTGCAATTTTAAGCTTTTAGCATCAAAATGAAACTTGCACAATTCCGTGAGGTGATAATAAACATAAACATATGTAGCTAATACAGCTTCCTGGTGACAAGATTGGGGACAATCCGCCGGCTTAAAACAAATTATGCTTTTTTGTGCGAGGCACAAAGCGTTTTGCATATGTTTTTTTGTCGCCATATACGCGCGAATGTGATCTATTTTGCTATTAAGACTGCATATGCAGTATTTGCAGCATGCCTTATTGGTGTGCGCTTCATCGCGGCTTATCCAATCTTTAAAATCTGGCTGCTGTAGCCAGCAATCACCAAATTTTTGTTTGTACGAATCTTTCGGCATTATTTAAGTTATTTTTCACTTTTGTTGTACATTAGACTACAAATGATATCGAAAATACATACAAAGTATGTAAAAAAGGATGCCACACCGTTTTAAAAAGATCGCTGTTTTTAATAAATATGAAAAAGGCCAGATTTCCGGATAGGGGATGTTTGATATTTTATCCGGACAATGCACTAAAAAAAAGGACAGATCTCTCCGGAAAAAGGCCAAATCGGCATCACTGTTGTTGAGCCCGCTCTGCTACTTTTTGTTGGTGTCATTGATTTAAAAAAACAACAAAGCAAAACTTGGTGTGGCACCACAATTTTTGGGGGTGCCAAAATTTCCCACCAAATTTGGTTACTCTAACTGTAGGGGTGTGCGGAATAGGTGGATTTATCGATTTTGAGTTATCGAATTTATCGATTTGCCAGCCCCCCAGTTATTGTAAAGCCACAATCTTGACACTTTAATTTACTATGCCATAGATAAAGAGAATTGGAGAGTTTCAAGTCTTTAGCTTGAATTAAGTGGAAAAACGTTGCGTTCATACAGACAGACGGACAGACAACATGACGGACATACTCCCAATATACTCTTTACCTTCGGTATCGAGTATAACGACGCGCCTGATTCTCTACCTCAATGGTGGCGTGCAAAAGAGAATGTTAAATACTTTGCTCTAATATTTTATGAAATATTTTCTAATTTAATTATTATATATCTTCTGTTGCTAAAATTTATATAAACTATCCGCGCAGCGAAGTAAGCGGGCCACTTACTAGTTTTCTATAAAGAAAAATTCATATTCCCATTGGTGCATAAACATTTTGACGCACTGTAAAAATGTATTTTTTTTGCTGATGCGCTGCGTGGTGTTGCCTTCTCAATAGTTTGCCGTCAACTAAAGTACAATGTAAAGTCTAATACATGCTTCGGCACGACCACCGACGACGACCGAACATTCGTGTTCTATTAACGGATTTATTTTGATATTAAAAAAATGTGAGTCCGATCACATGATGTGTAAACATCTTGAAATTAAATATTTTATAAATATCATTTACTTTTGCTTTTGATTAAATTCACAGTATAATTAATGCATTAATGCGCAACTCTGTACATTTCACACAGTAATCGATCTAAAATATCGATACTTTACTGAAAAATCATTGCAAAGTTTGACAACACTTACAGCTGAAAATAATATATATGTAGTTGTCTCACTCTTTCTTGCAGTGAAATCTTCAAACAAATATAGCCATTCTTTCTCTCTTATGTTAAGTATAGAGAACCTCCGCTGTTCCCCTTTTATGCACCTTTCTGTACACTTTTTATTTCGTTTTTGTATGTTGTTTTTGTATGCCGTTTTTTTGGGTTACTACCCTACTGCGGTATTAGAAGTATAACTTTTATAACGGTTTGCAGCAATAATTTTGTTAAATTAATAACAAACTGTTCACTACTCAACCATGCAATTTTATTACCTAAAAGTTCGATTTTTTTTATGTTTATTTGTCACAAATAAGTGTCTTTTAAATTGACGTATTAAAGACTCCGAATAATAGTTATTGTTAAACGAACAAGGTGGCACCTTTCTTGTTAGGGAGGGTTTTGCACGTTTACACGGAACGGCAAATAGTCTTAGAGATTTGTTAGAGTTTTATTAATATCGAAAACCATGAATTACATCATTTATAAAATTCAACTTTTTTTGCAATATGCAACTAAGCTTAAAATTACCTTTCGAAAAAGTAACACTTGTTATGCATTAGACATTTAATATTGCTTAAACTAACCAAATCTCTGACCAAATTTGTTTAGATTTCAAAACCATCTCGAACTCTGCTGTGCCACACCTAAAACCAGCTCGAGGTTGGTATTCGGTTGGTTTTGATGGCTGGGCACACCCCCTGATATATATGAAAATTCACTAATAAAATATATTAATTTAACTTACCTTAGAAGTAATTATACACTTTTTCCTTATTAAATTGCTGGCACCACTTCATCAGCCGTTCGTCACACTCCGGCTGAGTCTTTTCAATAATGCAACTTTCCATGCTGCCACTGTGAAATTTCTGTACACACTAAATTGGTAAACTGTCGAAAACGAACATCGCGACCATGGTACAATCAACAAGGTAGTGTCATGCCGGAGAGCGAGGTACTTGCCATATATAAGTGCGAGTGCGAGGGAGAGGGCTAAGCTGCTCTCTGAATTTTACTCTCTTGAGTCTGTTAAAGGGCTGTTTTGCAAGTGCGATAGAGTTAGGTATAGAAAGTGTTTTGTTGTATGTATGCGGCCGATACATTTTGGTTGCTTTGTTGTGACATTTAGCACTTAGCGACTGACAAATAGTACCTAAAAAAAGAGGGCAAACTCTCGCATGACACTACCATGTTGATTGTATAATGATCGCGACACTGAATGCGTAAAGCCGATCGTCTCTCTCATGATACAATAAGTAAAGGTAGTACCGTCCATGATACAATCAACATGGTAGTGTCATGCCGGAGAGCGAGGTACTTGCCATATATAAAGGAGGGAGAGGGCTAAGATGCTCTCTGAATTTTACTCTCTTCAGTCTGTTAAAGGGCTGTTTTGCAAGTGCGATAGAGTTAGGTATAGAAAGTGTTTTGTTGTATGTATGCGGCCGATACATTTTGGTTGCTTTGTTGTTACATTTACTGACAACTAGTACCTAAAAAAAAGAGGGCACACTCTCGCATGACACTACCATGTTGATTGTATCATGGTCCCGTCCATGATACAATTATACAAGGTAGTCTCGTCGGCAGCCGACGCACACGATTTGAGCCCTTAGCTTCAGTGCATGTTTGCTTGTTGACGCGAGAGGTTGTGTGCGCACAAATTATTTCTGACCGATTAACCCTTAAGCGGACACAAAAAATTGTGTTACTGCAAAATTTGCAGATTTTCTTATGTTTTATGATTTTCTTTCAGCATTTTAATTTATTATTACTTAGCGGACTTATTAAACAGTCTGAATTAACTAGTTGCTAACTCAAAACTATTAAAAATTAATTTATTTACCTCTTTGTTTTATAATGGGCTATTTTAGAAACCACGGACTAGTCTAGGGTTAATCAACATACTCTACAGTCGTTTCGCTTACACTCACTGTAAAGTGTGCGTTTCACTCGCACTTATTGCTAACATAGCTAAGGGCTCACATTTTGCGAAGACGAGACTACCTTGTATAATTGTATCATGGTCCCGTCGGCAAAATGTTGAGAGAGATTCCGTTACATTTTGAGTATGCGAGAGAGCGATTTTGTATGCTCTGCTGTATTAGTTGCTAGATCCGGCAACTTTTCAAAAAATTTGTAAAAAATTTTTAAATATATGCACTGGAAAAAAATTAAAGAGTGTTTGAACTCACTAGCGATGTGTTAACAATTGCAAAACCATTCAAATTTACTTTTTGTTTTGCTTTTGACCGCCACCAACAGAACAACAAAGCGCGCACATGCATACGTATAAATACGCACAGACACACACAATCACTTACAGACAAACATAGCGAACTTCTTTAATAAGTGAATGATGAGTGTGGAATACCCTACCTAGTTTATTTGCTATATTTATAATTGATTAATTAATTAATATTATTAAACTATTTTTAGTAATTTCTCAATTGTTTGCTACTCGCCAACTTATGCTTATAAGGTATGCAATTATTGCATATATATTATATCCACAGTAGCATTTATATAATATTAGGGTATCTAACACTCATCATTCGTCAGTTAATTTTCTTATTATAGAAGGCCGCAATGTTTGTCTGTAAGTGTGCGTGTGTTTTGTGTCTGTGCATTCACGAAGAAGCAAAACAGAATTGCCTTGGACGAATGATGATTGCTGCATACCCTAACTAGCTTTTTTGCTGTATTAATCAATTAATCAATTAATATTATTAAACTATTTTAGTAATTTCTCAATTGTTTGCTAAGCGCCAAATTATGCTAATCAAAGTATGCATTTATAGCACATATATTATTGATGAAGTACATGTCCACAATAGCACTTATAATCTATTAGGGTATTCAACACTCATCATTCTTGTTGCTTAACAGCTGAATGGCTCGACCGTCCCGGGCTGGGGCTTCTCTGCTGCTGCACCAAGCACCAATACCATCATACTTATTTTGAGCAGAGAAAATGTTTTTACAACAAACACATACTATTTGCTATGCTAACGCTGCGAAAATTTTTTTGAAAGCGTCGACGCTGATCATGTGTGAGATAACGCGGTGTGAGGTTTGCATGTATTGAACCGCTTGTTTTTTTCTACCCGCGCCTATAGATGTTAACACATCAAAAAAAATTTGCCTACCTCACCCGAGGTGTAAGCATGTTAAAAATGAAAGAAAATAAATGTTTTGGAAATAAAAAAAAGGTGTTGAAATGAAGAAGAATTTTTATTTTTGTTTTACCAATAGTTTTTATTTATTTTCAGCCCAAAAAAATAAAATTAAAATTATTTGCAATATTCTTATTTAAGTAGTCAGTTGGCAACTAGTTCTAGTTTTGACCCAAAGTAGTCAGTTGGCAACTAGTTCTAGTTTTGACACAAAGTAGTCAGTTGGCAACTAGTTCTAGTTTTGTCCCAATAGAACTAGTTCAGAACTAGTTCAAGGTTATGCTAAGCAGAACTAGTTGCCCTCCTAGGACATCCCCATGTAAAAGTAAACAGTTGTTAGCATTGAAAAGCAATCGAGCGAGAACCAGTCCTTTCCACTTTGCAACTAGTTCTGAACTAGTTGCCAATACTGTCGGCATCGTTTAGAAACGTCTGCATATTTGTACGCTCATTTATACATACATACATAGCTATTCATGCATATACATGTGTGTGCCAGAAATCTCTAGAGATTTTGGCTCGAGCAGGTTTTCAAATCTCTAAAACAAAACCGTAGGTGTGCCAGAAGTTTGGGAGATTTCATTTTTCGGTAAAACGTTTCGGAGCATATACGTGAAACGAAAATGGCCAAAAAGAGTTGCTATCTTTCAAAAATAAAAATTGCCTAAATGTATTTGCTATTTTCGTCATTGTGCATTAGTGTTATATTTAATAAATGGTAAAATAAAACTATGTTAGGTCTTATCTCTTGTAATTCTTATACAAAGTAAATATTTAATATTTTGCCCGCCAAGTAACTCATGTTGCTTGACAACCCTGCCGTGATAGCTTGCTTGAACAGCTGTTCCACGTATTTCGTAAATGGCAAATCTGTTTTGCTTACATTTTAAAGTGCCTCTTGGAAGTTTTCTTTTGGTTGACATGCTTAGAAAAGAAGAGTTGGCGAAAGAAAAGGTTGAGCGCCGGCTACCAAGAAGCGCATCGGATCCACTATCGACTTGTGACAGCACGTTTGTTATTTCATTCAAACACCTAAACAAACAAAACAAACACCGCAAAAGCTGCCACCTTATAAAAAAAATTAAGGGTGTGTGGAACACACTCTTTGGAAGTTATACTTCTTATATTGTAATTTGTTCTTTTTTGCATAATTCAATTATTTGTATAGGCAATTCAGTTTGATTGATATCAAATTAAGTCTCCCAAATATTAAAAAATATATAAAAATATATATAGGTGCTTAGGGTAAATAATTTAATCTTGTTTAACGGATTTATTTTGACATTAAAAAAATGTGAGTCCGATCACATGATGTGTAAACATCTTGAAATTAAATATTTTGTATACATAGTTGCAGATACTTATGCTTTCAATATTTTCTTTACAATTTAAAATATCTAAAGTTTCAACATGGGAGATAAGGAAAATTCTTTTTTGTTTGTTTTCTAATTGGTAATAGTATATAGTACATTGTCTTAATTGCAAAAGGTTAGAATTTACAACCCATTATTCTCTATTATTACTAAATATAATAATTGCCGCGAGGAAATATGTCGTTTCAAAATGTCATTTCTTTCGCGCACATATTAACAGCAGAGCTGCGTGGCTCGACCGTCTCAGTCGGCAACTTCTCTGCATCTAAGCGCAAACAAAACAAGAAGAATGCAAATCAATAGACACATGTAACAGTGCTGTCATAATTTTTTGAGCAATTATAAAATATAACGCTAAAAATAGCTGTTTACCTATACATATAGCCATCCTTATACCAGTTGACTCATGCAGAAAGAAGCTATATTTTGATTATCCTATGAAAGTTTGTCCCACAATCGCGTTTTAAAAATAGTCAGATCTGGCGGGAAAAATGGCATTATTACGCTTGGTTAGGGATCGCACTCACAAGTTTAACGGTATAGATATAAATTTATATATTTTTATTTTAATGCAGACTAAATTTCATTTGCATTAAATTTTTATTTTTAATTTATCATTTGCTTTTGCTTTTGATTAAATTCACTGTATAATTAATAGCCTATTTCCATTGCTCAGTTATTCTCAGTTATTACCATTTTGAGTAACTGAGGTTCAGTTTGCGTGAATTTTTCTATAAGGAAATTTACTGCAGTAAAGTGTCAGTAAATATTAACTGAGAATAACTGGTCATCGACTATCGTACTTTTCGATGACTATCGCTAAAATATCGCTGTTAATATGTTAACATAGTGTTAAAATAGCCAAAACAGATGAGTAATTGAGCAAAGGTAAGCGCACAATTTATATATATTTTAAAAATTATTTAAAACAATTAGATTTTTAGATGGATTCACAGAAGAAGTATATAAATTGGGAGCCCCAACACTATACACTGCTGTTTGAGCTGTGGGAGGAGAATTATATAGGGCTGAGGGGGTTGCAGCGGAACTCACATATATATTCGAGGATGGCGGAGGCTTTAAAGGCGGCCGGATTAGAAAATGCCGAATGTTCGTCAGTCCGGTATAAAGTAGAAAATTTGACGAAAAAATATAAGTAAGATATGCATTTTATTAATCACATAAATATAGTTCAATAATGCTATTTTTTTGTAGACAAGAGTTGAAAGCACAGGGCGTGTCTGGCGGTGCCCCATCTAAGTGGGAGCACTTTGGAAACGTGCACAAAATTCTTCGTCAGGCCAAAACAATTCACATTGAGGGAACGGTGCACGAATCTACTGGTAGACGACTTTAAGTTTAAAATCAGACTCATTTATTAAGTTCAACTTGTTTAGATCCCATTGATGCGCCGGAGGAGAAGGTGCCTTGGCTAATTCTTGACGAGTCGGTGCCAAGCTCCTCTATGGAGATGGAGCGCTCATCTGCAGATCGGTCGTCCGTTGAGCGCGCATCGCCAGGGCCCAGCCAACGTCCAGCTAAGCGACGGAAAACCTGCAACACATCATCAATGTCGGCTTTCGAAATGGCAATAGTGGAAAGTAATAAAGAATCACTGGAAGTGATGCGGAGTGTAAAGGACTCCATTAAGGGTATGGGCAGTTACATCAAAGAAACGCTTAGCGCACTGACCGAAAGTTTAAAAAAATAATTAATAAATAAAATAAATATTAAAAGTGAAATGTTTTTAATTAACTTTATTGATGATTTAGGTATTCCCCAATAGCATTTCTTATTGTTCTAGCTTCTTCATTAAAGTCATTAACTACATTCAAGTGCTGTGGTTGTGGCAATTCATTTGTAACTTCTTTCCAGGAATCTGAAATGTTTGAATTTTTTTCATTTAAAAAGTTGTGGAGGATGCAGGCAGCCATAACTATTTGTGAAGCGTTGTCATGGCTTGTAATTGTATATATACTTACAAATGACCACTCAATTGGACTCTTGCGTTTTCTGCTTTTCGCAACGTATGCGGCCACCGTATTAAGACTTTTATTGCTTTCATGTTTCAAAAGCAGCAAAGATTGCAGGCATTGCACGTATGCCATTAAAATTGGCAATAAAGCTTTTAAATATTCAATTTTTTCCATTTTCCGCACTTTTAATCTGCAACTCAAATCAAACAGCTGATTTATTTACTGAACTCTCAGTAACTGAACAGTGTAAACAGGATTGGTAAATGACCGATAAATTTTACTGTAACTGAACAATGGAAAGACCCTATAATGCATTAATGCGCAACTCTGTACATTTCACACAGTAATCGATCTAAAATATCGATACTTTACTGAAAAATCATTGCAAAGTTTGACAACACTTACAGCTGAAAATAATATACATGTAGTTGTCTCACTCTTTCTTGCAGTGAAATCTTCAAACAAATATTGCCATTCTTTCTCTCTTATGTTAAGTATAGAGAACCTCCGCTGTTCCCCTTTTATGCACCTTTCTGTACACTTTTTATTTCGTTTTTGTATGTTGTTTTTGTATGCCGTTTTTTTGGGTTACTACCCTACTGCGGTATTAGAAGTATAACTTTAAAACGGTTTGCAGCTATAATTTTGTTAAATTAATAACAAACTGTCCACTACTCAACCATTCAATTTTATTACCTAAAAGTTCGATTTTTTTTATGTTTATTTGTCACAAATAAGTGTCTTTTAAATTGACGTATTAAAGACTCCGAATAATAGTTATTGTTAAACGAACAAGGTGGCACCTTTCTTGTTAGGGAGGGTTTTGCACGTTTACACGGAACGGCAAATAGTCTTAGAGATTTGTTAGAGTTTTATTAATATCGAAAACCATGAATTACATCATTTATAAAATTCAACTTTTTTTGCAATATGCAACTAAGCTTAAAATTACCTTTCGAAAAAGTAACACTTGTTATGCATTAGACATTTAATATTGCTTAAACTAACCAAATCTCTGACCAAATTTGTTTAGATTTCAAAACCATCTCGAACTCTGCTGTGGCACACCTTAAACCAGCTCGAGGTTGGTATTCGGTTGGTTTTGATGGCTGGGCACACCCCTGATATATATGAAAATTCACTAATAAAATATA
The DNA here is from genome assembly GCA_018901835.1 of Scaptomyza graminum. NCBI lineage: Eukaryota > Metazoa > Arthropoda > Insecta > Diptera > Drosophilidae > Scaptomyza > Scaptomyza graminum. The sequence continues at coordinate 7,567 of JAEIFL010000284.1, read as the reverse complement.
TTAATTTAGCTTACCTTAGAAGTAATTATACACTTTTTCCTTATTAAATTGCTGGCACCACTTCATCAGCCGTTCGTCACACTCCGGCTGAGTCTTTTCAATAATGCAACTTTCCATGCTGCCACTGTGAAATTTCTGATTTTTATTGGTAAACTGTCGAAAACGAACATCGCGACCATGTTACAATCAACAAGGTAGTGTCATGCCGGAGAGCGAGGTACTTGCCATATATAAGTGCGAGTGCGAGGGAGAGGGCTTAGCTGCTCTCTGAATTTTACTCTCTTGACTCTGTTAAAGGGCTGTTTTGCAAGTGCGATAGAGTTAGGTATAGAAAGTGTTTTGTTGTATGTATGCGGCCGATACATTTTGGTTGCTTTGTTGTGACATTTACTGACAACTAGTACCTAAAAAAAAGAGGGCACACTCTCGCATGACACTACCATGTTGATTGTATCATGGTCCCGTCCATGATACAATTATACAAGGTAGTCTCGTCGGCAGCCGACGCACACACGATTTGAGCCCTTAGCTTCAGTGCATGTTTGCTTGTTGACGCGAGAGGTTGTGTACGCACAAATTATTTCTGACCGATTAACCCTTAATCGGACACAAAAAATTGTGTTACTGCAAAATTTGCAGATTTTCTTATGTTTTATGATTTTCTTTCAGCATTTTAATTTATTATTACTTAGCGGACTTATTAAACAGTCTGAATTAACTAGTTGCTAACTCAAAACTATTAAAAATTAATTTATTTACCTCTTTGTTTTATAATGGGCTATTTTAGAAACCACGGACAGTCGTTTCGCTTACACTCACTGTAAAGTGTGCGTTTCACTCGCACTTATTGCTAACATAGCTAAGGGCTCACATTTTGCGAAGACGAGACTACCTTGTATAATTGTATCATGGTCCCATCGGCAAAATGTTGAGAGAGATTCCGTTACATTTTTAGTATGCGAGAGAGCGATTTTGTATGCTCTGCTGTTTTAGTTGCTAGATCCGGCAACTTTTCAAAAAATTTGTAAAAAATTTTTAAATATATGCACTGGAAAAAAATTAAAGAGTGTTTGAACTCTCTAGCGATGTGTTAACAATTGCAAAACCATTCAAATTTACTTTTTGTTTTGCTTTTGACCGCCACCAACAGAAAAACAAAGCGCGCACATGCATACGCATAAATACGCACAGACACACACAATCACTTACAGACAAACATAGCGAACTTCTTTAATAAGTGAATGATGAGTTTGGAATACCCTACCTAGTTTATTTGCTATATTTATAATTGATTAATTAATTAATATTATTAAACTATTTTTAGTAATTTCTCAATTGTTTGCTACTCGCCAACTTATGCTTATAAGGTATGCAATTATTGCATATATATTATATCCACAGTAGCATTTATATAATATTAGGGTATCTAACACTTATCATTCGTCAGTTAATTTTCTTATTATAGAAGGCCGCTATGTTTGTCTGTAAGTGTGCGTGTGTTTTGTGTCTGTGCATTCACGAAGAAGCAAAACAGAATTGCCTTGGACGAATGATGATTGCTGCATACCCTAACTAGCTTTTTTGCTGTATTAATCAATTAATCAATTAATATTATTAAACTATTTTAGTAATTTCTCAATTGTTTGCTAAGCGCCAAATTATGCTAATCAAAGTATGCATTTATAGCACATATATTATTGATGAAGTACATGTCCACAATAGCACTTATAATCTATTAGGGTATTCAACACTCATCATTCTTGTTACTTAACAGCTGATTGGCTCGACCGTCCCGGGCTGGGGCTTCTCTGCTGCTGCACCAAGCACCAATACCATCATACTTATTTTGAGCAGAGAAAAAATTTTTACAACAAACACATACTATTTGCTATGATGACGCTGCGAAAAGTTTTTTGAAAGCGTCGACGCTGATCATGTGTGATATAACGCGGTGTGAGGTTTGCATGTATTGAAACGAATGTTTTGCGCTACCTATAGATGTTAACACATCAAAAATACTTGCTCATTTTCCTCTTTGTCCGTTTTTGCCTCATTATATGCAAGTATTACACACATACACATATACATACATATATTTGCATATAATTCCGTTTTTTTTGCGCTAATTTAATAAAAACTCACAAGTGTTTCATTTTACCTCTATCCGCCACCACTTGTTGTTTTTTTTGTTTTCCATACACACAAAAGAAATTATAATATTTTTTGAAAAAAATTATTTGTCAAAAAATCATCCACCAAAAAATAAGTGAAAATACATACAGACATAAGTCAACGGTGATATTCCGCTCATAGAAACATACATACATACATACATATGTTGGTCACTGACTCCAAGCCGTTACAACTTTTTCTCATTCCGCAGCTGTAACCAGTAACCAACGGTTAAGGATACCCTACATTTGTTCGACAAGTGCGGTATATACTTTTTCCGAACATACTTGCAACATAAGTTATATATGTATTATATTATATTTTTTTTTAAATATTTTAAAATACCCTTTCCGCAAGTTGGGCATAGCCGACTTACCATCTGCTACAATCAATAACAAGCAAAAAATAAAATTAAAATAGCATGCAAAGTGACATTGCCAAGGATAAAAATAATCTTCTTGCCGTTCCGTCCGGGCTCCATAAAAGATCTAGTTCTGATCCAAGTCAATTCGTCGCGTCCACAGCTGCAAAGTCTCAGTCAGTTTGAGACTAAATTCGCATCCAATTCCGACGTGTCACTGCATACGCTCAAGGTCAGACAAGAACAGATTCGGACCTTGTGGGACAAGGTCGAGCAGGAATTCGAGCGCTGTTCAAGAGCGCTCTCCGAATCTGCGGGACACAGCAATGTTACCGACACCGAAATCCAACATTCCAAATATGACCATTGTTATGGGGCGTACGAGCGTTGTGCATCCATGCTTAGCGAACAAATTTAGAACGCTACGGTTTCAATTCCGGGTCCGAATGTTTCCTATCAGCCGAGAGGCTGCCGACTACCGCCTGTTGACTCCGAAGTCTTTTCCGGAGACTATTTGAAATGGCCTACGTTCCGGGACATTTTCACGGCGGTGTATATCAACAATCCAAGTCTTACCCCAGTCGAAAAATTATTCCATTTAAATTCAAAGACGAGTGGCGATGCTAAGGCTATCGCAAGCATTCGTCAACAGATTTGAAAACAAGAGATTGTTAGTCAACAGTCAACTTCGGATTCTGTTTAATGTACAACCCATTTTTCACGAGTCTGCAGCCGCATTAAAAGATTTACAGAGCACCATCCAAGGGTGCCTGTCGGCTTTAGAACTTTCCAATATTTCCACTGAGAATTGGGATTGTCTTCTCGTTTTTATGTGTTCCTCAAAGCTTCCGAAACTCACACTATCACTGTGGGAACAGTCTCTGCATAGTACAGCAGATATTCCGACTTGGGGTGAGTTGAACAATTACCGAACCCTAGAAGCAATAGAAGATGTACGGCCCCATGTAGCTTCTCAGCTGGCGGTTAAGGCGACCAGAAAAGAACCCCCTTCCAAAAGAGTGAACTCCTTTGAAGCCAAAGTCACTGCCAAAATTCAGACGTGCAAACTTTGCGCGAAAGAGAACCACCCTATCCGTTCATGTCCAAAGTTTCTGCAAATGACAGTCAACGATAGGGCCTCCTATATAAAAAAACTCCAACTCTGCTTAAATTGTTTCGCCAGAGGGCACCAGCTTAAAAACTGCAAAAGCAGCTTTAACTGTTACACGTGCAAAGGACGCCACAATACTCTATTGCATCGTGGCGACCATCCTTCCCAAGTGGCTTCCGAAGCATCTTTAAGCTCTGTTGCTACTCCATGCATTCCGAATCGAGAAATACAATCCACTTCAAATCATTGTCCGGCAAACATCCACAATTATTTCACGTCCAACACGCAGGGTGTTCTACTCGGCACTGCCATAATTAACATATGCCACCTAGGCACGTGTTATAAGGCTCGTGCGTTGATTTATTCTGGCTCCGAAGCAACCTTCATTTCAGAACGGATGTTTAGAATCATCAAGCTTCCTTTCAAACGTGTTACAGCCCAAGTTGCCGGACTGAATCAAGCTGTGTCAGCCAATCCTGAGAAGTTATGTCACTTCAACATAAGATCCCCAGCAAAGCTGCGCGTTCACATTGAAGCGTTGGCGTTTTTACTTCGAAGTGTGGCAGGGACTCTACCATCAAATCCGATCCCCGAGAGTTCTTTGAGAGACCTGCCAAATAAGGCTGACCCTTCTTTCTATAGGAGTTCGCAGATAGATGTGCTATTAGGCGCAGATATCCTTCCATCCATTCTACTTGGCGGCTCCATTCCAAACGTTTGTGGCGGGCTATTGGGTCAAGAAACCATTTTCGGCTGGATCCTTACCGGCCCAATAGCTACGTGCGCTACATCCTCTATCTCCGCATTTTCCACTCGTGTCACGGTCAAGACTGACCAACGATTGGAAAATCTCCTCACAAAGTTTTGGGAGGTGGAGGATCTTCCGGTGAAGCCGGTAAAAGAGTCTGACGCCATAAGCGAGGACAACTTTATCCGCACCACATCTAGGAATGAAAGTGGCAAATATAGTGTCACTCTCCCATTCAAACATCCCGATCACCTTAACTAAGGACACTCAAGGTCAATCGCACTAGCTCAGTTTCTAAGAAACGAGATTCGTTTAAACAGAAACATTCCTCTAAAAGAGCAGTACGACTCCGTGATCCAGGAATATTTGGACTTAGGTCATATGCGACAAGTCCCACCTTCTTCTGATACTGGGAACTTTTATCTTCCGCATCATGCTGTTTTTAAACCTGACAGCACTACCACAAAAGTTCGCAAAGTATTTAACGCCTCCAGTCAATCCACTAACGGCAAGCCCAGTTCTCCAATCTGATCTAACTATTCAGATTTTGGTTTCAACGCTGATATCACCAAAATGTATCGGCAAATCTTAGTCAAGCCACATCATTCTCCATTCCAAAGGATCCTCTATCGGAACAAGGATCAAGAGCTATGTGACTATGAGCTCAACACTGTCACGTTTGGGGTAAATTGCGCACCGTTCCTGGCAATTCGCGTCTTGCAACAGCTCGCTCAAGATGTACTAGCTCGGTTTCCGCGGGCTAGTGACATCATTTCAAATTATATGTATGTCGACGATGTTTTAGCAGGAGCTCATACTATGCACTGCCCAATCGGCAGCATCAAGGAGCTTCAAGGAGCTATGGACTCACCAGGCTTCCCACTACGTAAGTGGACCTCAAATGAGAAGGAAGTCCTCCTCGGTATTACTAAGGACCATCTTCTGCGCGAGAATTTTCTTGAATTCGAAGAAGCCAGCGTTGCTAAAACTTTGGGTATCCATTGGCAAGCCAATGCAGACGAGTTATTTTTCGCACCCTCCGAGATTCCTACAAAGAAAACAATCACCAAACGTGAAGTCCTCTCCGAGATAGCTTAGCTTTTCGATCCAGCAAGATGGCTAGCACCCGTCATCGTTCGCGCAAAGATTTTCATACAGGAAATCTGGCTCCATGAGCTTGGCTGGTACGATCCGATGCCTTCCCAACTTGTTCAGCGTTGGGAAGATTTTACTGCCAATCATCGCCGCCTAGGAGACATTCGAGTTCCCAGGTGGGTTTCTTTTCAACCGAAAGCGACTATCCAGATCCATGGATTCTGTGACGCCTCCCAAAAGGCTAACGGAGCAGCCTTGTATGTTCGCGTGGAAATAGGCTGCGAGGTTTCAGTCCACCTACTCACGTCTAAGACAAGAGTAGCTCCGGTCAAGACAGTGTCGCTACCAAGACTCGAGCTTTGTGGGGCTGTTATTCTAGCTGAATTATTTTCAGCTATCATTCCACAGATGCCCTTAGCAAAGTCCGAATCCTTCTACTGGACTAATTCAACAATTGTTCTTGCCTGGCTCCGCAAATCACCTTGCTCCTGGACAACGTTCGTCGCCAACCGTATCTCCAAGATCGGCCAGCTCACTGACTGTCAAGCCTGGTCGCACGTGCGGTCTGAAGACAATCCTGCAGATTTAACAATTCGTGGGGTATCACCACAAGAGCTAAAGGACAGCCATCTGTGGTGGAATGGTCCTGACTGGTTACGTCTCCCTCGAGAACAATGGCCCTTTCTATCAGACTCCAATCTTGAGACTGAACTAGAGCAGCGTCCAGTTAAGGTTCACATTGCGGATTTAGCTCCATAGTTTGATCCACTAGAACGTTTCTCCAATTTTGGCGGAGCTTTAAGAGTTACCGCATACATATTCAGATTCGCTAAGCGATGTCGCCAACCAGCGCTGTTGTTTTCAACACAGCAACTCCAAAGTAGTGAGCTTCTAGAAGCTCAAGAGCGACTCGTTATCCTCACTCAACGAAATTCCTATCCTAAAGAATACAAGTGCCTTCGTGACAAGCGCAGTTTGCCAGCATCTAGCCACATTGTAAACTTCAATCCGTTTCTTGATCCAAAAGGGATCATGCGGGCATCCGGTCGCATCTGCAAATCCAGCAACCTGAACTATGACGAGCGGCACCCTGTGATACTTCCGTACTCATGCTCGTTCAGCCGCCTCCTTGTCAAGTTCACGCATCAGATTTCACTGCATGGTAGAAATCAATTGATGATGCGCCTCATTCGTTCCAGGTTCTGGATTCCTAAGTTAAGGACTTTGATCACATCCGTGACCAACTCCTGTCGGGCCTGCGTAGTGTTCAGGAAAAGACTCCAGACTCAGCTTATGGGTAGCTTACCGGAGGAAAGATCGACGTTCTCACGCCCTTTCACACATACTGGCATCATCTTTGCTGGTCCGTTCGAAATAAAGAACTACACTGGTCGTGCTGGCCTCATTACCAAGGGCTATGTGTGTGTCTTTGTGTGCTTCAGCACAAAAGCAATCCATCTTGAAGCCACTTCCGACCTGATTACGGACAAATTGCTAGCAGCGTTTGCTCGCTTCATAGCAAGACGCGGCTGTCCGTCCAGAATCTACTCCGACAATGGGAAAACATTTGTTGGAGCCTCAAGAGTGATCACTCGTGACTTCTTGGAGGCTACAAAAACACGCGTCGAGTCAACATACAGTCACCATTGTCTATCGTGGCACTTCAATCCACCAAGTGCGCCACATATGGGTGGCCTGTGGGAAGCTGGTGTCAAAAGCTTCAAGGCGCTGTTTTATAAGTCGACCTCAACATTCAAGTATACTTTTGAAGAGCTTTCAACGCTCCTTACGAAGATCGAAGCCTGTCTAAACTCCAGACCAATTTCCCCATAATTCGAGGATGTAACAGATCTTCTGGCTCTTAACACCAGGGCACTTCCAGGTAGGCCCACTCCTCGCCGTTAGTGAGCTTGAAATCGAGGGAAATGCAGCGTCAATTCTCAATAGATGGCAACGGCTCAAGGCTCTTAACCAACACTTCTGTTTCCGTTGGAAAGAAGAGTACTTGAAGGAGCTCCACAAAAGGACTAAGCGGCAACTACCCGAGAGGAATCTGCAACAGGGCGACATGGTAGTTGTC